>CM031671.1:25575196-25862696 GCA_006182925.3 Reinhardtius hippoglossoides | reverse complement strand
CCCTCTAGCCTCTCTCACTCCATCCATCTCTACCCCCCCCCCCACGTCTCCATTCTTTCGTCTCCCATCCGACTGCACCTCTGCCCTCTCTCCCTCCTCGCCATCTCCGTCGCTCTTTATATCCCCTCCCTCCTCTTCCCCTTCGTCTCTCTGCTGTTCCATTAGATATTGGGTCAGTGCTCCCTGCTCAACCCCCCCCCCCACTGACGCTGCTCACTGGTGTGGGTGCAGCTTCTTTAGTAACGTTACGCAACGGCCATCGCAGACACACTGGGGGGCACGGGAGGGTGTTGGGGTGAGGAAACAGAGAAAGAGAGAGAGAGAGAGAGGAGAGAGGAGAGAGAGAGAGAGAGAGAGAGAGAGAGAGAGAGAGAGAGAGAGAGAGAGAGAGAGAGAGAGAGCTATTCATTGCTCATTGACCCACTCTCTCGTCTCTGGTACCACATCAGTCAAATCTCAACCTCCGTGACCTGATGGCTGATTCTGACCCATTTCACACTTCCACTGGAGCGTGGCTGTGTTTCAACGAGATGTTTAACGAGAAACACATTATGACCACGGACAACTTCTCATTCAGGTTAATGCAGAAATTCAACATCGCAGGTAACAGCTCCGATCACGCGTGTGCGGCGTGACACCACATTTAATATGCAATGGACATAACAGAATACTATAAAACATGTTAATGTTTAGTTCTACATTTGTAAAATTCTACATTTGATGATCAACTGTGTCAAACTTCACTGTTTGTGGGCAAATCGCAGCAGTTTTATACAAACTAACTGTTGAAGATTTATCTTTGTTTGACCAAACCCGTACACACACACAACTGTTCCTAATAAATGAGGAGCGACAAGTATAAAAATGTAATGTTAAAGAACAAAGGGGAACTCATTTGCTGCAGGACAACGAATCAGTGAATCACAGCTCATCATTCCCACGCACGTGTTTTATGGATAAATGTGTATCGGGAACAGTTGCCGGGTCAAACAATTAAACAAACAACCACAGTGTCCCCCTTTCAGAGAAATCCCTCAGTGATCTATCCTAGTTTTGTGTTCACTGAAATGTTACTGTGATGAAGTCCTTTGAGAGAGAGAGAGAGCGAGCGAGAGAGAGAGAGAGCGAGAGAGCGAGAGAGAGAGACAGAGAGAGAGAGAGAGCGGTGGTGAGGAAGATGAAGAAGAGAACGACGGAGGAGGCAGGAACGTGGGAGACGGAGAGCGAGCTGGTGTCGTCCCAGTAAAGCTCATTGATAAACGAGGCGACAGATGTTCGGTTCTGTAGAACGACACCCGGCTGTTACAGGGAATGTGGAGCAGCTACCTGCCCTCGTTCTGCACGGCTCCCAGAACCCTCTCCACCACGCCGAGCGACTCAGCCTCCGCCTGACGTGAGCTCGGGTTCTGATTCGTGTCATTATTTTTTTTTTATTATTTCAATTATAGATTGAAGTGGAGTCAATTCTGCAGCTGGAACATCTTCAGTGCGGGTCACCTGACATCTTCTCAGAATAATTCAAACCTGAGACGTCATGTTCCTGAACCGCAGATTTCCATCACATGGAATTCTTTGGACGTGGTTTTGCATAATTTACACACACGCACATGAAAACTTTATAATCTCCACTGGAAGTTAAACAAAATCTGTTGTGTAAAAATGGACCTGCTCATTCTAAACAGAAAACAACTGATGCACTGCACTGGGCAATAAAATCTAATAAGTGAATTAAAAAAAAAATATATATATATATATATATATATCCTGATGATTTAATGCGAGCACCATGAATACACATAAATAACAATAGTAGAATAATATTCATCAAGAGAAAATATCCCATTTTATATTTATGCCTTAAGATTGTAAATATGCACGTAAACACTTTTTACCTTTCTGAGTCACGCGACTTATTTACAGTCCCTGCACACGGTCTCCTGGACATCATTTTTATATTCTTAGATCTTAATCTTGACCCTGATGGTTTTAGACGTGGGGATTTAGACGTGTGGGTTTAGACGTGTGGGTTTAGACGTGTGGGTTTTAGACGTGTGGGTTCAGACGTGTGGGTTAGACGTGTGGGTTTTAGACGTGTGGGTTTAGACGTGTGGGTTTAGACGTGTGGGTTTAGACGTGTGGGTTTTAGACGTGTGGGTTTTAGACGTGTGGGTTTAGACGTGTGGGTTTAGACGTGTGGGTTTTAGACGTGGGGTTTAGACGTGTGGGTTTAGACGTGTGGGTTTAGACGTGTGGGTTTAGACGTGTGGGTTTTAGACGTGGGGTTTAGACGTGTGGGTTTAGACGTGTGGGTTTAGACGTGGGGTTTAGACGTGTGGGTTTAGACGGTGGTTTAGACGTGTGGGTTTAGACGTTGGTTAGAGTGTGGTTTAGACGTGTGGGTTTAGACGTGTGGGTTTTAGACGTGTGGGTTTAGACGTGTGGGTTTAGACGTGTGGGTTTAGACGTGTGGGTTTAGACGTGGGGTTTAGACGTGTGGGTTTAGACGTGTGGGTTTTAGACGTGTGGGTTTAGACGTGTGGGTTTAGACGTGTGGGTTTAGACGTGTGGGTTAGACGTGTGGATTTAGACGTGTGGGTTTAGACGTGTGGGTTTTAGACGTGTGGGTTTTAGACGTGTGGGTTTAGACCTGTGGGTTCAGACGTGTGGGTTTAGACGTGCGGGTTTAGACGTGTGGTTTAGACGTGTGGTTTAGAGTGGATTACTGTTAGCTGTGGTTTAGACGTGGGGTTTTAGAGGTGGTTGACTGGGGTCGACGGTGTGAGGGTTAGTGGACCTCTCTTGTGGGGGAGTGAGCAGAGAGTGGACAAGTGAACACCTGGTTACGGGACGCTCCTGTGCGGTGCCCTCCGCCGCTCCGCTCATGTCCTGCCAAATTACAATTAACCAGCCATTAGCGTCTTTCTGTTTCGTGCCACATGACAAACGTACCGCTCCGTTTCCCTGTCGCGCACAGACACACAACAAAGAACAGGATGGAGGCTTTTTTTTTTTCAGTGGCAAACCGCAGCAGTTTTCATTCTCTGTCAACTCCAACTCCAACTAATTTCTGTGTGTGTGTGCACGTGCGCACGCCTGCTGATAGGAAAACTAATTGCTTACTCTAAATTGGTGAGAGCAAATAGACTGAGAATCTAATTCTGCATTTATTACAATTATCGTTAATGGGTCTCTCCATCGTCGAATGTGTTCTGAAATTGTGAGGAAATGAATTGGGCTGCAGGGGTTCGTAGATTAAAATGAAATACAGCTCACAATGAAGTCCAATAATTAAGTGAGTACTGTTTCTTAAAGTAAAACACATCCTCTATTATCCAGAAATACATAAATCTGTCTCCGTGTCGAATTGATGTAGGACTTTGTGTTCGGAGACTTTTTTTTTTGGACTTCTTACGTGTTTTTGTTGTGGACTTTTGAATTTCTCTTTTTTACTGTCACATTTTGTGTTTCTAGCAGAAACGAAAAGCAGGTACGATGTGTAGAATATAATTAAAACAGCAAACTAAAAGTCCAAACCTCGAAAAAATGACACAAACCAACGGGAAACGCACCAGAAAACCAGGGAAACCAGAACGGGAATCAAAACAAGGGGTGAAAGAGGCTTCAAAATAAAAACATCAATCAACTCCGCAAAGTGCAAAACAAATGTAAGAATCCAATCATTCAAAACCACAAGTCGAAAACACAAGGAGAAATAAGTCCACGACAAAAACACATCAGAAGTCTAAAAGTGTCGTCAAACACAAAAGGTCACGACGTGTTCCCAGTTACATCTGATTCTGGAAGTTATTGATTTTATTATCAACACAATCAACAGTAAAGCTAAGTCGGCAAAAAGACACACAATCACAAAAGGAGGGAAATGATGAACGTTGTAATAAATTCCTGGACTAAATTGAATTAAGCGTCAAGAAGACAAAGGTTATTTCAGATTATGAAAAACACACGTAATAAGTTAAACTGCAGGATGTTCAAGACAGAAGAAGCTGCCTGGAGGGGGGGGGGGCGGGGGGTTACATGGCAGCTAAATTAATATTGATAGAAGAAAGAAAAACTGAGCGGAGCCGGTGGACGTGTTCAGGCACACGTCACACACCTTTGACGTCTCTGATGTTCTTCCATCTGCAGCTGAGGGATTAGTTTAATGGCGTTTTAGCAAACAGACCCACGATCAGCAGAAAGGATAAAGAGACAACGGCAGATATTTGCATAACACACAGCAGTGGTTCAGAGGAGGGCGTTTGTACTTTACATTATCTACTGTCGTGACACACACACACACACACACAGCTACACAAAGAGAGGCTTCTCAGTGAGTGGGTCATAAAAGGCTGTCTGCTAAACAGCCATAAGTTCAGTCGCCACGCTGGCTCCTGATTGGTCTGTGACGGGGGTGGGGTCACCGGTGTCTCTTCTCATTGGTATAAATCATGTCGCTCCTCCGACTCCGTGAGGATAAGTGGATGATGGAGCCGTCCTGACCCCTGAGGTGCAGGTCGGCCTCAGAATAATAGTGTGTGTTCCATGTTTAAGCATGATGTATAATTTAATAAGGCCAATTTGGAAGAGTGACACGTCATTATTACAAGTGGAGAGAGGACGGGGCAGCGGCGGGCGGGGGGGAGGGAGGGGGGGAGGTGAGAGCGGAGGAGTTTCTCAGGATCGTGTGCAGCTACGTGCACTTGTGTGTTTCTCTGTGAGTTCACGTCACTGTTAAATCTGAAGAAAAGTTTAATAGTAGAAACAGCAACCGTGTGTTAAGGCTGCAGAAAAGGAAAAGTTGACTTTAGTATATATATTTCAACATCTGTAAATGATTCTTTTTACAACATGTAGCTTAATTCACGGAAAGTTTGTGATTTAGGCGACGTCCACATTGCTTTGTCCACACCACTGCCCCTGGAACTGGGAAGTTTGGAAACTCTGCTCTGGCCAAGTTTTGGTGTGAGATGTCCAGACCTTCGTTTTAATCTGGACTCAGCAAACAAACCAGAACACGATTCATTTGATCCGGACGGACAGAACTCCTCTTTGGGTCCGAGGCTCCTTTCACACCTGTTGCTTTGGTTCAGACTCGACTGAAAAATCAGGTGGTTTCGACATCTAATGCTTCCCTGTCCAGACACAATTAGGTGCGCTCCTTATTTGAATCCCAGGAAGCACTAAAGAGAGAGAGAGAGAGAGATCGGAGGAGTGGGGGTCCTGGGGGTTCACATGTAGCCGACTGACGGAGAGAGAGCGATAGAGGAGCAAGCAAGAGGGCGACGGAGGGAAAGAGGGAGATGGAGGGAAAGAGGGCGACGGAGGGAAAGAGGGAGACGGAGGGAGGCTTGTGTGTGAGACGGAGAGTAGAGAGACGGACGGGGAAACGCGAGTCCAGATTACATGTGCTCGTGCCGCAGCGTGGGTGGGCATGTGTTGGAGGGCGAGCGAGGGAGAGTGTGAAGGTGATGGAGGAGGACGACAGTGAGGAAGAGTTCTGAGTGTGTGAATGGACGTGTTTGAAATAATGTGGGAGAGTCGCATGCAGACGGCCGCACTCGAAAAACAATAAATTCAAATTGATACAAACGCGGAGAAACGACAAAGACGTGTTATTAAAGTTGGTTCAACAGAGGAGCTTCTGCTTTGCACGTCTCCTAGACGACCGCGGCAGACACCATCTTGAATGTTTCATAACACTGTAGCTACACGTATGTTGGACGGCTGCGGAAATAACAGGAGTCGTGTTTACATAGGACTGTTAAACATTAATGGTCTGAGTGGATGCGTTGATTCCAGACTCCTCTACTTACTGGTTTGCATTTATCATTTAACACGGACGGCAGACATGGAGTAAAACCTAAGACACATCACAAACACTTCCTCTTGTATAAAGTGCGCTGGTGTTTCTTGTTCTTTTATTTCTCCTGCTCATAGTGTGACACGAGCAACTGATTTACAATTGTTATTCCCTGAAATCCGAGGGAAACAATCTTAATAAGGGCAACAGCTGTAATCGGAAGACAAAGATTTTAATAAAGCTCAAAAGGTTTACTGTCACCGCTACATATTTGTATATTCACCTTTTCGTGCTTCAGTATCTGAGTCGTACAGAGAAACACTGGAAGTAGCTCAGTCACTGTCAGGTGAGATTCCCTTCAGCAAAACATCACTTGGGCAGAGTTACCAGAGCCTGGGATCAAACCACCGACCTCCTGGTTAGTGGACGACCCGCTCTATCTCCTCGGCAACAACTCACAGAGCAGTGCGAGCGAGATATCTGCTATGAACTTACACAATCCAGGTTGTTGCATCGTCTAATAACACGTCCACGCTCGTGATGGACAGGATATTAACTGTAATAAGTAGTAAATTGAAACTGCCCAGAACAAATAGACGTCTCCAGCTTCTCTCTGAAGTTCTCACAACGCGACTCGGGTTTATTTAACTCCGCGGCGTCGTCCCTCTTATTTGCACAACAAATACCCACGATAAGTAAGTGAGACAAGAGGCCGCGTGTTTCCTCCTGAAAACATGCAGCGCTGTTGTTCATCACCCCCCCCCCCCCCCCCCCCCCCCCCCCCCCCTTCCAGAACCGAACAGAGATCCGACTCGCAGCTCTACACACAGTTCACACTGGAATAACGAAGTGATGAAAGCGTTCTGCAGCTTTGCTTCCCGCTAAAAAAAAATCTTTTAATGTTCCTATCAAAGTGTACCTGATAAAAAAAACACTTTTTTTTTCCCACCAGAGTGTTTGCTGAGTTGTATTAAAGATATGTAAATATGAAGCGGGCCTGTGCCAGAGTCCTGTCCTGGGGGGTTTGTTGTATTATTTCAGTGGCTTTGGTGTAAAAAATTGTTCTTTTTCTCTGAGGCCACGATGAAAATACAAAATATCTGAAAACTTTGGAGGCTGTCACTACAGAGTGTGAGTGTGTGTGTGTGTGTGTGTGTGTGTGTGTGTGTGTGTGTGTGTGTGTGTGTGTGAGACTTATTGGGAGAGAGTGTCCGAGTGTGTGTTGTGTGCATAACCGATGCCCATCTGAGAGCCGGGAACTAGTCTTTCGTCCTTCAAACACCAATTAACAAGGGCCCATTTAATCACAGTGGTTTGGGAGGCCAGACAATTACCACTGGAGCTGAACCAAGCTAAACACACACACACACACACACACACACACACACACACACACACACACACACACACACACACATTCCTATCAACAGTGGACTGTCAGACTATGGTAATCATAGACTGTACATAAAGATGAATGACAGCTGGATCGACACCTGCTGGCTGACTGCGGTATATGTCATAAACCCCCTGCCTCCTCCATGTAACAGACATGGCCAAACTTAAGAGTCAAAGTACACATCAAATACATTTGTCAATTTGAATGTGTTATTTGTTGAGTGTGCAACATTGTAATGTTTTCTTTCTTTCTTTCTCGACAGGTTCTTTTAAAGGCATGTGCAAGCAGATAGATCACTTCCCAGAGGATGCTGACTATGAGGCGGATGCTTCCGAGTACTTCCTACGTGAGTCCTTTCTGCCCTCATCCATCCATCCATCCATCCATCCATCCATCCATCCATCCATCCATCCATCCATCCGTGTGTTTAGTTTTTCTTTCCCTCCTGATCATTCAACTGTGTATATGGGCTACACCCTCATATAAACTATCAACCTTTATTGCATCTGTAAATCTGTTTTATGTCGATATCTGCTGAAAATCCAGGTTTTCAAAGGGACAAAATACGTCAACCTGAATTTACACTTTGCGATAACACGCAAGTAAAATTATTGAGGTTTTCATCGTAACATTTGGTTACAAGGATATATCAGCATCAACTCTAAAACCCTTACGTTTCATGTGAGGGAGCGAGGCAAAGGGAAGCAGTTTGACAAACAGCAGGACAAGAAGGGGAAGGAAGGGAGGGGTTCGGAGGTAGAGGAAGAGGTAGAGGGTTGAAGATGAAGAGGAGCACAGAGCTGAGCAGAAACTGTAGAGGACAGCGTTAAGTTGGAGCAGATAGACTCAAGAGTGGAGGAAGGGTCAGGGATAGGAAGTCGCAGGACGAGGAGGTGTTCGTGGAAGAGGAGGAGGGAGAGGTGAAAGACGGAGTGGAGGAGAAACTGGCAGGAGAAGGTATGAGGCAAGGAGAAGGGAAGGTTGAGGAGGTGAAGGACAAGGAGTAGGGTACCAGTGCGGTGCTGTTGCCTTCCCAGCGGCTTGCCAATTAGGACACTTTCTTCTATAAATACTCCAGGCTCTGCTATGTGGGTCACACCTCTCCCTCTCCTCCTTCCCTCCACCTATCCCTTGCCTCCTCCCTCTTGAGTTCCCTCCATCTGTCTGTCCATCTCCACCGAGGCCTGCACGCCTGTCTGACAGCTGGTGGATGGAGGCCGTGGGTTGGAGTGTGGGGATGACGGGGCAGAGGAGAGACAGGGCGCTGATCTCAGTGTTAGGTCAATTTGAAATTACCCTGATATGTTTTAAGTTACATTTTTGTCTTGTTGGTTAAAAGACATTCAAGTTGTCTGTGAAGCTGCTAAACTCCAGGAGTTGTCCAGAGAACGCAAAAGTCCGAGTCAGTTGTTGGGGACATTCTACAGAACTTTTCCTGTTGGGCCCCTTGTAAAATATCCAGAAACCGTTGTTGCCCGTTTTAAACTGGAAGACAGAGCCTCCTCTTTATTTGGAACTTACTGTATCTTGCTAAGATGAATCACTGATACATTCCTTCCTTTCCCCGCCGTGCATCACCATGGCAACATAAATATCTGCATACACTCCTATGTTTGTGTGTGTAACTGTGAGATACAGATTTACGTGTCATTGATATGTGGATGAGGTTAATCCCTGGTAGTGTTGGTACAGTGTCAGCTCTCTTATTTTACTTTTTATTAAGTTAAAGATCATTTTTCTCAAGTTACCATCCACTAGAGACAAATACAGCATATGTAGAAAAAGCTATTAGTGGAAAAGCACAAATAAATGAATAAGATTGTTTAATTTCATCGACTAGAACAATTTAGCATTGTTTTTTATGACAGTACATTATGCTTTTCTCCAGCTTAAATACTGCCAACATCTACTGTCTTCATGGTTTAATGCTGGCTTGTTTAATATTGAAACTAAATCCATAGAGTGCTAGAATACAGAGGAATAAGCTACAGCATAGGCTACAGAAAAGGTACTTGTATATAACATTCATTCATTGTCTTAAATGCCTGTAGAATCTAATTGTTCCTGTGCTGCACATGCACAGGGTCGTGCTGTTTGACCTCCTTGTCATTAGCTATTTAGCAAAGGTCTGTTTCAAGCGGTGCTGTACATCTACCCTCAGAATGCATCTGAAGCTGTTGAACGTTGCTGTGTCAGGTCCTTAATTGTACGAGACTGTGAGGATTTGCACAAATTGCCCTCTGTTCCTCTTCTGTTTGTTTTCCGAGCTCCACTTTTGTCGGCTGCGGGATATGAATGCACACAAATACACTGACTCTTGCACTCTTTGCTTTTTTTGGCTTTCCTATAATCCCCAGTGATATGGTAATCAAAGCTCCTTCTACTGTCACACTCGCTGTACGTCACCCTGAGTAACAGTGTCAGCTAAATCACTAAAATGACAATGTAACGTGTGGACGGTGACACATTCTGACAGATGGAAATGATGCAACGTTTCTTTGTCCGAGCTCCACTCCGCTTCACACTCGCACACACACATTCCCACCAGTGCGCTTACCGAGACAACTGCAGACTCCTGCTTATAGCCACTTAGCAACTGTGCCTTGCTCAAGGGTCCATTCATGATTGTAGCTGAGACAAGGGAGACGGTTGCTTTTCCATAATTGAGCACTCCCACATATGAGTTTTAATGCTTGATGGTAGATGGTTGATTTCCTCAGTGCAATCATAGGTGTCCGCCTGAAACAGAAGTTATTCAAGGGACTTTCACACTGAATCAAACAGAGAACGTTTAAATCAGGGGTGTTGGAGTCCTAGTTTTGGTCTTAACAGCTGTTTGACATATACACAACATCACCAATCTAGATCTCTTTATATTGTTTTGACTGAGAGACCCCTGGTGGCTGAAGTTGCAGACAGGGAACTATCCCTGATATGTTTAAAAGCAGCCACATCAACTGTCATGTAGTAAACGTCTATCCCCAAACTGTTAAAGTACAACACCAACAACTAATCCTCTTCCCAAATGATCAGACTATATAAATATTGGGGTTTAAGGTGAACACTGTGTCATTTGTTCTGCCAGTCAGAGCTTGTAGTTACGGGTGCCAGCCATGACTACCACATTACAAAATGTTCTTTGTCTGTAATGTCATAATGGAAAAACCTGTCTCTGTCTGTTTTCCTCCCGTTCAGTGGAACAAGGGTTAGCGTGTGGGCGCGCAACGTACATACCGCGTGTGTGTCGAGAGTGATGTCACACCCACATGTATAATGAACCCGGTAACATGCTACTGATCCGAGTGTGGCAATCAAATATTTACAGGCGCGCTGAAATGAAATAAAGACTTTATACCTCTTTTGCTTTACCATGGAAACAGTTTTGCACTGACGAGTTCGTTAAGCTCCAGTGGATTAATGTCGCAGAACATGTTGTGGCAGCACGAGCGTTTCAAGGGACTTTGGTGGCCCCGGGCAAAAAGGGACCCGGGAGGCCATCGAAACAAACACAACCCAAAGAGCTCATTATACCAGACAGCTTCATTCCAATCAACTATAAACGACGTGCGGACTTCACACACATCGCACGTCTCTATGTAGAAGTCGTCTTAGCAAACCAGGAGAAGAACGAGCAGCAACAGACACAACCCGCTGCAAAACGACTGACTGACAAAGCTTTGCAGTGCAGCGGTGATTTGTGGACTTGTGATGTTGATGTGGATTTACCCTTTCAACTGCGTTAGACCCACACTGAGGGTGTGAATGTATGTTGTGCATTAATGTTATGCTGGTGTAACAACTGAAGGAGTCGTACACCAGCATCTATCTACTAATTCCAGAAATCTTAAGTATATATTAGGCTCGCATATCTCAAGAACTCTTCATCTTATCAACCTCACACTTGGCATGTATTTTGTTAACGGCCTACGGAAGTTACACTGTTGGATTTGGTGCGAGTTGGATGTGCAATAACTTCAACATTAACAATTTGAATAAACAGGCGACCAGTGCCCTGCAGCAGTGGGGACTGGGACTCGTCAACAACAGCGCGCTCACAACAACTGATTCTCCAGTTCGAGGTTCTGTGGATTGAGTCCTGAATTCGCCGCGGCTCGGTTGCTGCAGGTGACTTTTACAGTTTCAGAAAGAAAAACCGCGACCAGCATCACCACAGGCCAAACCCACAGGCAGGTCCAGGACCAGCGCTGCACTAGTGAAATAAAAGAGGGACGTCGTCATTCATTTTGGATGATTTTTCCCCCATTGTCTGCCTCTCTCTCTCTCTCTCTCTCTCTCTCTCTCTCTCTCTCTCTCTCTCTCTCTCTCTCTCTCTCTCTCTCTCTCTTCTCCCCAAGGGCCCTTCGATTTCTCTGCCTGAGTCTCTTGCTCTCTGAGCCATCTCGCCCCCACCCCACCCCACCCCCATCAACCTCTCTCTGGGTGAATTTGTACATGTGGTTATGTAAGGGGCGAGCAGTCAGCCTTCCTCCTGCAGCAGTCGTGCTATCAGCTGCAGCCACAGAGAGCGAGGACAGGGCCACCACCCCAGCCCCTTCACGACAGCGTGATGTATGGAGGAGGGAGATTACAGTTTACTTTGCTGATGTGCTCCATCAGAGCCAGAGAGCAAATTCCTAATTTATTAACAATGGCCATTTCATGTGTGTCATCTTAATATCCAGCGAAGATCACATGCTATGACAAAATCACCGTGGGCGAAAATATTTGAGGAAATCACAGGCTGTTGGTAAACTTTTAGTGAATAGTATCTGCTGCAATCACGGTCTTCATACACGATGCAGTGGACAACTTTGGCGTTTTATCTTACAAGACAAAAACATATGCATCACGCTGAATCACAAACTGGGGCTGTGTGACTTTTATATCCGAATGCACCATTAACACCTAATTACAAAATGTTAAGGCTCATTTAAGCTTCCTGTACATACAAAAAGACATGTGTCCGCCGTTTCAGACGATGTAACCGTGATACTGCCACACAAATACGTCAACTTCCTCGACCTTTGCATGGTTGTTAAGCAATGCATCCACTAGAGGGCAGTGCAGAGACGGGGGTTTCTGATAATAGCAAACATGGTTAAGGAGGTTGTGATAATCTATCTGTCTGTTTGGCCTGAATGAAGCCAAAAGACACAAAAAAGTTCAAAATTTTGAAATGTCTTCCTCGTTTCTTTTGATGGTCTCGCTTGAGCTATTGGCTTTACTGTGCCCCCCCCCCCGTGGCCTCCAGCAGCACAGCTATGTTTTGTCTGTTTTCGTATTTGTCTGCAAGCTTTTAGAGGACGTGAGGACAAAATGACCCCAAAATACGTACAGGCGGCTCCGTCCGTTTCTGGATAAACATCTAACGTTGGATTCAGCAACAGCACATGTATCATTTTTTCTGTCCGTTAACAGCCAGAACAGGGAATCATGACAATGTTATGTATAGTTTTATTATCTAACATGTTGGGAATACTTGCTCAAGCCAGTTGTGAAATACAATGTTGACACTGGACAATATTGCTGAATTCCAAATCATGTTTCACGAAAAACACTTGGGGAAAGATCAACCCTTTGATTAAATATTTAACAAACCCAAGAATGACTCTTCAAATTAATTTGCACCAAAAACCTAATTTAATTAAATTGAGACCATTAATTTAAAGGAAACTGGGAGGGCATACGACTCGAGTAAAACGCTGTTCTGAAAACAAAGACGATACAAGGACGTAGCATTGGCCTCCGCCTGCTGAGACCGGGCTGTCCTACATGGGCCCGGTTGTGATGCATACACTGTCGGCTGTTATCGTACATGAACTCTTGTCGTCCTTGAATCCTGCGCTGGTGTTTGTTGTATCGCAGATTTAGGTGACGGGATATCTCTCGGTGTCGCGAGGATTAATTTCTGCTCATTCACCGTGGTCACAAAAAGAGATTTGGATTATGACGAGTAAATATTTACTTGTTTCAACGCTGCTGTGAGATAGCGGTAGTGTGTGTTTTGTTTTCACACCTGAGAAGCTGTGGATGTGCGTTTGTTTGCGTTTTGACTTGGAAGAAAGAATGTATTGTGGGTTTAATTTGATTGATGTACACAATACATGTGTGTGTGTGTGTGTGTGTGTGTGTGTGTGTGTGTGTGTGTGTGTGTGTGTGCATTAATTTCTAGATTCTATAGTGACTGTGTGTTTGCAGATTTAGAACGAGTGGAAAGGGAAACGCTGTGTTGTGTATGTAACAGAGTGTGTGAGTGTGTGAACGAGTGTGTGAAGTGTCCGTGTGCGTCGTATCCTGCACGGACCCGCTGAATGGGATTAGATTTGGCCAACAGCTCAGCTCTTGCCCTAAGTGGCTTGAACAAGACACACACACACACACACGCATTTGTACTTCTATACCTACGAGGACCCTCTCCGGTATAATGGAATCTCCCGGCTCAAACCAAGACCCTCGCATACGTGTGCGCAACTGTTTCACTAATCAGCGGCAGAAGAAGAATTAGTTATTGATGTCCTTCGAGTGCACGGCTGTTAATGTAATTACAGCAATTCTCAAATGATATTGATGCTACAGGCGGAGTTTGTTGAAAATGTATCCAGAACTGGAGACACGCGGTGCAGCTCAGTACACAATGTTCTGTTCTCTGTGCATTCGATTCACTCTCAGTGGATCAGAAACAAGATGTCTGCCGCAGCGTTGTTTTTCTTATACTATACAACTAGGGAATGCCAAATTTGCCAAATCCCAAATTTTAGATATCACACAAAACAAAAACGCTCACCTTTACAATAAAATAAAAGGATTGAGAAAAACCCCAAAAATCTAAATCTACAAAGGATATGAAAATTAGAGCTTCTCTATACAGTACATATCATGAAGTACTCCATTAGTACTCAGTAGAGTGCAAACCATCGCCAAGGCCGAACATTCCCCTGAAATTCAATCAAGCCAACAACCTTCTACACACTCATAAAAATCAGTCCCTTGAATATGCCTGATATTTGTTCATGTTCATTTTTTCATCAAAATGTTAAAGAATCCTTCCACCAAGTTTTTTTTGTGGTAATCCGTCCACTAGTTTTTGTGTAATACTTCTGACAGACAAAGACAGATGAAAGAATCCCCCCCCCCCCCCCCTGGCTACGTTAAAAATGCTAAATATTTCTCCCCAAAATGTAAAAGCATAAAGTCGTCACATGGTTATATATGAATATAAATATATGTTCCTCGTAAAACTAATTTCTTGTGATTTCACATAAGTGACCTTTAGCCTAAACCTGTTGTTTGTCTTTCCTACCAAGTGAGCACCAGCCAAAATGTCCTCTCTTCCCATGGTCCTCACAACGATAGAAAAACAAGAACGCACAGAGTCCTGATTTGCTCTGAACACTGTGACGTGGAAGCAGGACGCAGTCTTACTGATGCTATAATTAGACATGTACACAATGCTAATACTCCCGATCGGGATGCTAGGAGACACGTGACGTCACCCACGGATGACGTCATCCGACTCGCTGACGTCACCGCCGCTATTTTTGGGGCCGAGTTGTGACACGGAGACATATAATGATTAACATGGGTAATACGGCGTGATAATGAGTGGCAGGCTCCCACGTGTGTGTACTATGTCCGTGCACGTACTCACACAGGCACGTCATGCAAAGACACATCTGCCTGGTGGTGGTGGTGGTGTGTGTGTGTGTGTGTGGGTGTGTATGTGTGTTCAAGCTTTCAGTTTTCATCTTCTCCGTAAGAAAAGATCTGTCCATTTGTGTTTTTAAACGATTCTGTCGGTCAACGTGTTCGTTAGCCTTGCAGGGTACCAAGCACACACACACACACACACACACACACACACACACACACACACACACACACACAAAACACGCTATTAGTTTTTCCCCCTGTAGCTGTTTTGCCGAGTTCCCACTACCACGTACTTTGCTGCTGGGCTCTCCCACGTGGGCGAAATGTGTTTGTGTGTGAGCTAGAAGTTATATGAGTGTGTGTGTGTGTGTGTCTGTGTGTGTGTGTGTTTGAGAGAGAGGGAGAGAGAGCGAGCAGATTGTTCCTGCGTGGGTAGTGTACAGTGTGTATGGGAAACACCCCACTTTGGAGCGTGAGATAGAGCGAGTGAGTGGGTGGGAAGCTGATCGATGAGTGTGTTCACTTTGTTGCTTGTTGAGCGAGTGTGTATATGGCTGTGACAAAGTAATGGGGGGTTGTTGCACTTTACTGTAGTTTGTGTGTGTGTGTGTGTGTGTGTGTGTGTGTGTGTGTGTGTGTGTGTGTGTGTGTGTGTGTGTGTGCGTGTGTGTACACTTAAGTGTGTGTGTGTATAGGTGTTTGTGTGCGTGAACCCCAGGGTGTTCCCATGCTGGTGGTGTCCACCCCCACCTCTATAATTCAGCCACAATTACAAGGCTCTCCTCTGCCGCAGCTAATGAAACCATAAGTCAGCCAGAGACACGCACAAGCACGTACACACACACACACACACACACACACACACACACACACACATACAGTACAAACACACTCTACTGCAGCAGAACTAAGCAGTGGGAGAAATGAAGGGAAGGTGAAAGTGGAAAAGAAAAGAAAGGAGAGAGATGGTTTTGGTTTGTGTGTCGTGTTAGAATCTTAGTGCACAGAACCAAACTGACTTTGTTGAGCAATATTTCAACTACTTACCTTATTCTAAATAAGACATTAATTTGATTATGATGTTAACGAGACTGGCAATTAGATAATCCATTCATGTTCCTGTCCACGTGTCGCAGAGCATAGTGTGATTGTATCCACTACGTCACACGTCCGATGCTACACTACGACGACTGCTGCACGTGTCCATGTCGCAAAATGCTGTGAAAACGTATGAAGTACATTTCAGCATAATGCAACTGAGGTCGGACGACTCAACACGTCTCGATTTAATCATTGCTTATTCCGAGCATGACCTCATTCGGGTTAGTATCAGATTATTGTGTCAGGTTTTCACACTAAAGGAACCAAATGCAGACACACGAAAAAAAGTGCAGGCAAACTGGAAGAAGACGAGAAGAACTCGGAGATCCGGTAACATGCACTGGGGGAAAGCAGCAAGAAGATAACTGCGATACTGCAAACTGAAACTACACCAAACACACAATCAGGGAACATCAGGGGAGCAACTGAAACTGAGAACGAGTCTACAGACCATAAATCAAGACAATGTACCAAAAGTAAATCCAGGAAGTCGACAGAAGTCCTTCACCAGCAGCAGATGTTGAGCGTCCATGTAACCTTGATGAGTGATGTAACATTTCTTAATCTGTTAATGTGAGATTCAAGAAGAGCAATAAACTCTCAGTTAACATAAAAGAGAAGCGTCGCCATCGCCTGCTTGTAAATGCAATTTGTGAGGTGAAATATGACACAGCCGCTGATTGATTATATTTATGATTAACTTTACACCTGTAGGAGTAACCTCAGCATCTGTGTCATTACCATCACAATCCTCTCCCCCTCTCCTCAGGGTGATTGTGTCAGTCTGGGCTTTAATGAAATAAAACCCTCCTCATTCTCTCCTCTAATTAGAAAAAGCGTCTGCAAACTAATAACCCTGCACGATCCAACAGGGAAGCATAGGAACAATATTACAAATCACCTACATGCGGATCGTTAGCAGAGACGTGACCTGCTCCGAGTGTTTCCTTACGACCGACATCAGGTGGGATCGACTCGATCTCCGCACAACTGTACAGGATACGTGTTTAGATAATGATAATAATAATAATAATTGGACAAGTCTCTGAAGTGCATCACACACCAGATGTGTCTCAGTGTGTTACTTCCTTCGTGCATGCGGGTGAAGTTCATAACACGCACCAGTCTGAATAATAGGAAAATTAAAAATAGGCAGGAAGTTCCAATCTTTGGAGGCCAAACAGGATTGTGACAACTCCTGATGATTTGATTCACATCAGCTCATAATCCGAGTGTTTTGCTCACTGTTTTTATTTTTGTGTTTAATTCTGACTACTTTTTAATTATCCAACAAACCATTTTGCTTCTCGTCAATTCCTCTGTTGAAGTCTTCTTCTGAACTGCCCTTTTGTTTGGTGCGTTGCGGTGCTTCTTGGGACATTACTGCCCCCTGCTGATCAGTGGAATAGCGTAAAACCACTGGCAGGAATGCGTACGCTGTTATCCACATGCACAAGCACAACTAGGGAAACCACTCTTGGCTCCATAGCTGCAAAAAAAAACGTCAGTGTAACTTTAATCGAGTATTTGAGTGCACCATCAAAAAAATGTTTTATTCAAAAATATAGTTTGTTTTAATCTAACTGGAGATTCAGAGCGACGATAACCTGCAGCAGCAAAACCTCAGATCAGGGGAACCAAGGAATCGGTGGATTTACTTTTGCTCTTCACTTCAGACACAGAAGATGTTTGTGAAAACTTTGACTGGCATGATTGATGATGTGTGCCGGCGTAAAGATCCGCCCACAACCAGGAAGTCAGAGGTTCAGTTCCCACAGCAGCCGCAAGCATCCGCAACAAAGCCACTGAAAACACCCTGTAGACGTCTCTTCACCCTGCTGCTGGAGCTTGTTCACTCTCAACTCACCTTCTCCCCGTCTCTGTGTCTGTGCCGTGATGTGCTCAGCGGCGGGGTGCGCCTGGAGGCCGGCGCATTCGGTAAAAAAAAATCCTCCTTTCATACTCCCTGCCTTCTGCTTATAGCAAAAGAGCAGAGAGGGAAGGAGAGAGGGAAAGAGAGAGCGACAGAGATTGCTCGCGGCAAAGCAGCTTCACAGAGATGTGGAGGTCTGCAGTCTTCTCGCTTCTCCTCTTGTGTCTTTTGTTTAGTCTCCTTTTTCCTTCGTTTCCAGTCTTTTTTTCTGTTCTTCCCCCTTGAATTGTATTTTCTCGGCTAAAGTTTTCCACCACATTTGGCTTCTTTCTACATCGTCCTGTATTCGTATTTACTCTGCGAGGCAGCTTGACTCGTCGCAAGTGCACTTGTGGCACAGTAGTTTGGACCAATCAGGGACTGGCAGCGACGACTGTCCGTAAACAGCAATGGTGGTTATCACAGACACTGCTGCAGCGTCAGTTATATCAGAACGGGGGAGTGTTTCTTCACTGAACTGTTCTTAAAGTAAAAGATGATTTCGCTCTTTTTCCAAACTGGACAGATTCAAGTTCGTATCTGGGATAGTTTGGCTTCATTTCTGGATCTCGGGGAGGAAGTGGAGACGCATCGTCCATCTTCATCCTCGGTCTCTGGTGTAAACTGTGATCAAATTCCACGTCCGACACGTGTCACGACTGTAACTAAAGCAAACTGGGCTCTGCAGACGTATAGAAATGTGGTAGAATACAGAATAACCTCGCTGCCGTCTATGGCCGTCCGTGGCGCAGTGTGCTTTTTATGTTCGTGTGTCACTTAACATCGGGAAGAATCTCTGCCAGCAGTGTGTTCACCTCTAGTAAATGTAGTACACGTGTGAGTGACAGGAGGCCTTTCCGCTTACTCTGGAAAAAAGACGTGTGTTTCTGCGCGTGTGTGTGTGTGTGTGTGTGTGTGTGTGTGTGTGTGTGTGTGTGTGTGTGTGTGTGTGTGTGTGTGTGTGTGTGTGTGGAGTATCTGGCTGGTATGAGGGGCTTTCCACCTTGAGGAAAATGTGCCCTGACAGCACATGTCAATGAAGAAGAGGAGATGGGGTTAAAACAAATAGGATGCAGGAGGTGGACGAGGGGAGGCTCAGTGCGGTGCCAACTCTGAGGTCACCTTAATATTTGATCTGCTTCAGTGACTGGATCACAACAGAGAGAGAGAGATACTCGGATGGAATGAATAAATTCCGGTTGCCCTTGAGCGAGGCAGAAAATGCTTATTTTCCTTTATGACAATTTGGGGTTTTGTTTTGGTAGATTTAGTCCAGATTTATATCGGTTTTGGATGAAATATTTTAGGAGCACATTTCTCACAAGAAAGTAGGAACAGAGAACAAAACACCAGCGGTCAGATGGACCAGACGAGCTGTGAACTATTTACTTAGTTAGATTATCTAAACTTTGACTGGGGGTCAAACAACAAAGTACTTTTAAACAAGTCAGACTTTTCAGAAATAAAAGTTTCAATACACATCATCTTTATTATCTGTGTACGTTATTGCAGACTGCTTCTTTAGCAATGTTTGCTTTTCCAAATCTAACAATTAAAAATAAGTGAGT
Source organism: Reinhardtius hippoglossoides (assembly GCA_006182925.3). Taxonomy (NCBI): domain Eukaryota; kingdom Metazoa; phylum Chordata; class Actinopteri; order Pleuronectiformes; family Pleuronectidae; genus Reinhardtius; species Reinhardtius hippoglossoides. The sequence continues at coordinate 25,843,269 of CM031671.1, read as the reverse complement.
AGTAAAAGGATGTATGTGCAGGGATATTAGAACAAAGCACACAAATCTAATAAACAAGAATTATGCTCTGATTAACTGGAACTAGTTACCTGGAGTTGCTTCGAGTGTGAGATATTGCAGATTGCTTTTTTAGCAGTGTTTGTGTTTTACAATAAAATAATTGAGTAGTACAATATGTGCAGGAAACTACAAAATACCCCAATTCTCATAAACTGGAATTGTCTTTTAACTACGTGGAATAGCTTCGACTGTAAAGACTCTGCAGAATGTTGCAAAGATGTTTCTTGGCTAAAAGTTTAAAAGTGCTGGTTCACAGTCCAGTTGTCAAGTGATCGTGCACAAATATGTAAATATGTCTCAAGATAAAGTTAGAAATCCACTGAGCTGATCAACATTTAGCACATTTCCAAAGATGCTACATGCACAGCTTCACGAGACCTCACGGAACGAGGACAAGTGGAAAAGAAAAATGTGATATTTTCAACACGTGAAGCAGAATCACACGTGAAAACTGCCGGAAGTTCTGGAACGGAACTCCGTCCGCCTGGGAAACCAGATCGAGCTCCATGACCGCGGCAGCAGGGCGACACCCCTCACCACCACCGCCGCCGCTGCCTCACCCCAGGGCCAATCAGCAAGTCAGCCACACAGAGGGCAGGCAGACAGACGGCTGATGGACAGACCGATAGGTGAGGGGAAGAGGACAGAGACAGATGGAGTGTTAGAGGGAGGGAACGCTGGAAGAGGGATGGAGAGCGGTCTGATAGAGGAGGACAGGCACGCTGCCCATCAGAGGCACAGATCCTCAATACGGATACAGAATGAGGAGAAGAGGGAGGAGAAAGGAAAGCCTGTTTTCACAACAACATTTTCTCTCACAAGAAAATGAAGGTGACTAAATATTACGCCTGTTGAGCACCACAGGAACTGGTTTTAAAAAGAACCGACATCTGCTTCTGATAATTCAAACATTTAAGTTCCTTCCATCCATGTGTTGAGTCACCTCTCATTGTATCTGTTGCTTTCTTACAGAGGTTTGGCCAAAATCACCTTTTCACAATTAATTTTTGATGACTTTCAGATTAATTTTCTACATTAGACAGTTGCTGACGATAACAGCTTGACACTAACAATTACTTTTCCCTCGATGTGTGTGTGTGTGTGTGTGTGTGTGTGTGTGTGTGTGTGTGTACGCAGGCGCCGTTCGAGCCTCCAGCATCTTCCCCATCATGAGTGTGATCCTGCTCTTCATGGGGGGGCTGTGCATCGCCGCCAGCGAGTTTTACAAGTCACGCCACAACATCATCCTCAGCGCTGGCATCCTCTTCGTCTCCGCAGGTATGAAGAACGTCAAGTTCCCCACCTGTCAGCGCTCTGGGTGCAGCTGTTCGTCCAGTGGTTTTTCGGAGCGCTGACAGTTTCTACGGACGACGACGACGGGGGAAAGGAAACTTGATTCAGAGCAAAAACAAATGCAACTAAATTCTAAAAAACACGGGGGTTGAGGAGGATTAAGCAGAGCTGAGAAGAGAAACTACTAAAGAGGTGAAGGAAATCCTGGCGGCACCTTAGTCTCAAATCACCTGAAATAGATGCATATGAGAATGCGTGTCTCGGAGGCAGCCCCGGCCTCAACGGTGCTCGCCGACCACCGGGTGACGTGTTGTGTAGCACCTGACATGTGTGTAGTGTACAGAAATCCCCTCAGGACCAGGCCAGGGAGACAAAGATAGCACATGATGCCTCTTTGCCGGAGCAGTTTTGTGTTTTGGTGCATTTGTACTCTGGTTCTAGGCCATGGCCTACTGCGCTGCGCTAGATAACTAGTTCCCCTCCAAGTCAAAAGTGAGAGAAGCGGTTTTTTCTCTGTTTCACTCGCTCCCTCTCTCTCTTTCTCACTGTCTGTGTCTGTCTCTCTCGCCCTGTTGCTAGGCTAAGAGGGGGCCACTGGGATTACACTCTAAAAATAAGGTGTCCCTGATACTCTTCTGCTCTGATCCGTCTCAATCAGGCCCTCGCCGTCCTCACACCTCAGACGGCCGCTCCGTCTCTTTGCACATCATCGTTTTTACTGCTTATTTGCACATTTGAGCTTTAGTCTGTCTGCCCGTGCATGTGTGTGTGTGTGTGTGTGTGTGTGTTCCTGGCAACGCGCAGCCGGAGTGATGGCGTACGACAAGAGTAATAGGTGATCAAATAGAGGGAGGGAGAACCAGAACAGAGAGATGGAGAGAAACAGGTGGGAAAGCTGAGATTGACAGAGGCTGTGAATTTGTCGGAGGTGAAAGCTGCGGACGATGAACTACCGGGAAGCAAAGAGACATATTAAAAAAAAAGAATAAAGAAAAAATAGATGGAAAAGTGAGTCTGCCCCAGTTTGGATTTTGAAAAAAGAGGGAAAGAAAGCTACGGAAAGACGGAGAGGAAGGAGAGAGAGAGAGAAAGTGCTGTCAGCAGCCACACTTTGAAATCTGTGCTTTAGGAAACATGTGTCAACTGCAACAGATTCTCTTCACATCCATGCTGTTGACTCACACACACCTAATAAGTTAGGAATTTATTTGAAGCAGATTTTGCATCTCCGTCGCCCTCGTTGATCAGCCGTCGTTACCTGAGAACGACGTCTCCGAGCAGGGAAACGTTAACAAATAAGGACGTACGCTCTTTAAACAGGTTGTTCATTTATGTAGAAACTAGACGAGTAGACTTCGTTGGCGTTGGTCTATGAAGTTGGCACCGGGGCCGGCTTACGGTTCTGTGTCTAAATGTGGACGTGGATGATTGGAGCAGAGTCCTGCACGGGTCTATTTTTGCAAACCCGCACCCACAAAGCTCCATCAGGACCCCTACACCTTAGCCACCATTATTTATTATTTATATACTTTATTTGTTGTAAAGAAGAGAACGAAAGCTACTTCTAACATTTCAGACGCTGGTATCTAAAAGTTGTCTTTTGTTATAAACTCCGCAAGACTATACGTGGTATGTGGCCATCACACATGTGATTATTTACAACTGTCCCTGTCTATGCTGTGAAAAAAGGTTGTTTAGTGAATACACCAGATTTTTGAAATATTAATAAAAGCTTCAGATTTCTATTCATACTCCAAACGATCAATAAACCTGTCAACTTTGAAAACTCTATTTAATGTGAATGTGTCAGTATCAGTTTCCCTGTATTTGACTTTGGATCTCATCCCCCTTCTTTCCCTTTCCCAGGCCTGAGCAACATCATTGGAATCATCGTGTACATATCAGCCAACGCTGGCGACCCTTCCAAGAGTGACTCCAAGAAAAACAGCTATTCCTACGGCTGGTCCTTCTACTTTGGCGCCCTCTCCTTCATCATGGCTGAAATGGTGGGTGTGCTCGCTGTGCACATGTTCATCGACCGCCATCGGGAGCTGCGCGTGGGGGCGCGAGCCGCTGACTACCTCCAAGGTGCGGCCATCACGCGCATCCCCAGCTACCGCTACCGCTATCGACGCCGCTCACGCTCTTCATCCCGCTCCACTGATCCCTCGCACTCCCGCGAGGCATCGCCGGTGGGCCTGAAGGCCTTCGGGGCGCTGCCCTCCACCGAGCTGTCCATGTACACGCTGCCCAAGGGCCAAACGGGCACCCCGACAGCCACCTATAACTCCACGGAGAGGGACCACAACTTCCTGCAGGTCCACAACTGCATCCAGAAGGACCTGAAAGACTCAGGCGGCCACAGCAACACCGCTAACCGACGCACCACACCTGTATGAAACTGATGGAGCGCCCTCGGACACAAAAAATCAAATCAGAGGGAATTTGGGGGGGTAGGCGGCAAAGACAGATCACGATGTAAGGAGATGAAACGAGGAAGCGGAGGGGGCATACATGGATACATGGAGTGAGGGGCAAGCGACAGAAAGGAAGATCTGAGCGCTGCACAGCACTTCAGACGATCACAGAGTTTAAAAAAAGGAAACAGAAAAAATGCATAAAAAAAGAAACATGCATGATTTTCCCATCTACCATTGTTTAACGAGTTTTGAACATGTTTATAAAGATTTGAGGGGAAGGATGGGGAAAGAGGAGTGGAGTGGGGGGGGGGGGGGTGGTGCTGGTGGTTGTCTGTCTCGGGGCTGTGGAACCATGGAGTGGTGGGCTTGGCCAGACTGCCCGTTAAAAGGTGAACTTTATATTTTTTACTCTTCCTCAGTCTGATGAAAGGGGGGCGTGGTCTGTCCCTCGGTCACGCCTACGATCCCGCCCTCGCACTACCATCCCACAAGCCCCCCCGGCACACACACCCGGACCTCCCTGGGAACCCACTCCTGTCTTTAGTTGCTGTATCTTCTTGATTTCATTCTTTATTCGCATTAATACTGTGAATCATTGCGGTGTTGAATTTAAGCAGGGAGCAATTCATGCCGCAAAAAAACAAAAAAGGAAAAACAAACAAAAAAAAACAACACATAAGTTAATATATGTATTGATTATATATAAATATATGAATATATATGTTAATAAATCATGACTAGACTTCCCTGGTTGCAAAAATATCAACAAGGGAAAAAAAAGGAAAACAAAGTAACTTACAAGTTAAAGTAAATCAAGTCGTCATGGAAACCAAACCCGAGACGGAGGATTCATCGTGACTGGCTCCTTCGACGGGGCCAAGGCTTCAGCCTACTTGATAAACTGATATCGGTTAGTGTTAGACACATTATCACATTCTTTTACAACAACGAAACCCCGGCCATCTTTGTTTAGGGTCGACTCGAGGTGAAAACGTTACCTCACTTTTCTTTGGGGGGGGGGGGGGCTCCACGAAGGGGCGGCGTGAGGAGAGAGAGAACTCTGGGTGAACGAGGATCTCTCTGCAAACTTGAAGACTGTGGACTATGAAAATGTCACTACTGCCAAAGACACAAAGTAGTGCATGAGAGAACATGGCTACCAGCGAGGTGAAGCTAAGTGACTCGTAAGAATTAAGAATTTACATGCATGCTAATCAAAAATGATCCGATCTGCTTTTAAGGAACTTATGTTTTGAACAACTGAACAATGATACCATGTAAGGGCAGTGGGAGTGACAAAGTAGAACTTAATGTTACAGTACTGTGTCTATTTCAATTTTTCTTTTTTGAGTGGGTAATTTGGGCTGGGGCTTCATTACGCTTGAAACAAGACGAACAAACTTTGGAGAACGTATCAAAGCTTCTTTTTTTTTGTTGTTTTTTTTAAACAGAAGACAATTTTATCTTGCCTTTTTTCATTTACATTTTACTTTCTCGGTTCCTTTGAACTCTCACACAGCCTTAGTCTCTTTCTTTGTCTCTTTTCTCGTTCTTTTCCTGTTCTTTGGTTTTTGCGTTGTGTTGTTGTAAATGAGAATTTAAAAAAAAGCGTAATGTCTTTCAAGGTGCCAAAACTGAATGATTCTGAACTTGGATGCATCAATCCTGATGACGAATAAAAATCGAACCCCCCGTAGGGAACAGAACAAGTCATTGTTGTATCGTGTTTGCTCTAAAAAGACAAATATTACCGAGTAGCGTTGTAGCATGAAATAGACACAGGAGGCACAAGGCAGGGTTTTGGGACCCGAATGTCTCAAAGCATTGAAAAGTAAGTGATGTAAGAATGACCAGGGGAAAAAAAGGATGAAAGTCGAACTATTAAAACCTGATGTAAAATGTTCCCTGAGAATCGCTTTTGCCAACTGGGCCAGGACATTTCTTTTTTTCCAGGTTGTCTCCAAGATTACAGATGTACAAAAGTACACACAGCACACAACCACCACTCGCTGCGATTTGACGTGCCCACGGAGACACGCGCAAAGTTTTGAAGGTGAGTTCAACCCATTGGCTTTCTTGCTAAGTGCAATGCCGACATTCATTTTGCAGACTAGCTAAGCTAATTGGCTAATCAGCTGTGAAACAACGAATGGCCTAAAAAGCTAACTTCCAGGAGCGCACGTGGGTAAGTGCTAAATAATGTACTTCTTGTTCTCCGTACCGCTCCAATGTCCGTCTTTGGCTTCAGCCGTTACAGATACATGTTTGTGTTGCAGCGCCCCCCTCGTGATTTGTGGAGGTACTGCTCTGTTTCTTCTGTTTCATCCATATCTTGCAAGAGATGTGTTCAAATACAGACGTACGGACGAGGGCTTCGTCCATTTCCGTCTACGTATCTAACGTTGAGCGTAAATGAGCCTTAGATGTTAGCATCGCTTTGCATTCATGCTGTAGACGAGTCGTGACCGTGGTCGTGACTATTCAAAATGCTCAGATGTGTTTGAAAACTAAAATGTAGTTTTCAGAGAAAGCGTTAGAATTGCTTTAGCTTACCGGAGTGATAGTGGTTAAAGAATGCACCACTACATTACAGCACAGCAGGAGGTCCCCAGGTGCAAACGTGTATTACTACACGTCGGTGGGTGTTTATTTTCAACTGGTACAATAGTTTATTTGTTTTTATTTGATTTTTCACGTCCTCGCTCACTCGTGAGTTCAACGATTCCCGTGTCGTTCATTCCCTCATCATCTTCACATCCTCGTTCACTCATTCACTTTCCCAGGCCGACCCCTGACCCTCTTCCTCTTCTTCGCTCACACGTTCACTCCCTCACTCCGTCCCCCCGTTAGCCTAATAGCCTTCCACTACCAGGCTGACCCGCCGCTCCATCAGCGGTGGAGTAAAAGTCAAATCCTTCCCCATCAGCCTTGACGTCCTGCTGCATGATACTGTGTCTCCATGTGGCCCCTCGCTCCCTCCTTCTCTTTCTCCATCCCTCTGTCCCTCCCTCTCCCTCTCTCTCTCCTCCCCTGGTGCGATGATCAAAGTGGCTGGCATGTCCTCTCTGCAGCACTGCTGTGATCACTGAAGAGAGGCGAGCGAGCGAGCGGGGAGCGAGGGAGAGAAAAGGGAAAGGAGCAGTTGTTCAGCCTGATTCAAGCAGCATCACAGTGCCCCCTTCTGGTGTGGAGGCACATTTAATCTCCTATTAGTATTCAGACCCCGGTGACCTCGCCGACCTGCATAAATCCTCCGCAGAACCATAAATACAGGGGGGGGGGTGAATTCAGTTCACTGACTGACTTGCTGAGCGAGGACTTTCTTTATCAGATTAACATCAATACGACCCTGAACCAGATTATATTGTATATAATCCATAAAAAAACACATACACCTATAAACTCAAGTTAAAGGATTTATTAATTTGCCATTCACCCACTCACACGTGTTCACACAGTGCGTCTATGTGCAGCACTTTCTGAACATCTCCAATCTGCGTGGCAGTTTTTAAACCCTTGATACACAAATATCTAAAAGGTAGAGATGTGTTGTTTTTTACACGCACAATTCCACCAACACGTAAACACATTCCTGGCCAATCAGAGCCAATCAGAGCTCTGCCCTGTGCCACTGTTTACCCCCTCTTCAGATTAAAAGAGGAACCGTGAAACGTGGGATGTAATATGATTTATTGAGTAGATGGAAAAACAAAAGTAGCATTTTAAAAGTAGTTTTTGCCATTTCGTTTTTTAAAAATATTCAGTTTCTAATCCATAAAGACAGAATGAGGAGATCTGTTGCTTTTGGGCTGCGGGAGTTTCTGCAGCCAAGAAACAGTTTGGCACACGATCGCCCCATAAACCCACAAACTGTCGCTTTTGCACTTTTGTTTTTGTATGGATTAAACTAATTAGATATGTTAATTAATGAGCTCCAAAGGTGCTGGTGGGCACATTTTTATTTGTATTCTATAATTTGATTTTATCACCTGTGGACAGAGCGTGGCTAGATGTTCCCCCCTTGGTTCTGGTCCCTGTGTGACGCTAAGCTAACTAGCTGCTGGATGTAGCTTCATGTTTAATGGACAGAGAGCAGAACGCAATGTCTTTGTGGTTGTGGACCATTGATTTAGAGTTTTTTTGTTATTTTTTTTCTGCTTTTATTTTTATAATAGTTCAATTAAAAGTTGCAGCCCCCATGTCAGGTCTCACAATGTATACGTATACTCATAATTCCTACATGTAGCACATATAAGATTCACCATTACTGTTAAAATGTGAGTGCTAATTATTTCTGAGGGGGCAGCTAGTCTAGACCTTTCTTTTTCTGATGAGGAAAAGAGGACCGCGTTTCTTAAACGGCAGATAATAGCGCAATAGAACATTTTCTTCATCGTGGCTGATTGGTGTGACGCTGCAGCTCAGACGGGAGGGGAGCAGGTTGGGGGGGGGGAACAGCTGCTGTGTCCTCCCTCACCTGCAATTAGCAAGCTTTGTAGGTCACGGACAGTTAGGGGCTATGGAACAAGGCATGCTCAGACACACACACACACACACACACAGAGTGAGAGAAAGAGACAACAGACTGAGGTTAATGTCAATTCACTTCAAACTTTAAATGAGTTATAATTAGCAGTCCTGACATGATGTTATAAGCTGGTGTGTCAGACTGAGAGAACAGGAGAACGTCTGCAGACAGACAGACAGACAGACAGACAGCAGGCAGGCAGACAGACAGACAGACAGACAGACAGACAGACAGACAGACAGACAGACAGACAGACAGACAGACAGACAGACAGACGAGTGTGGGTGAAAGATGTGAGCTGGGACTCTTCCCCCCCGTGCTCAGACTGTGTCATGAATACAGAACTCTGTGTTAGTGTTTGCTTGGGTGAGGAGCACTGCAGTAAAACGTAGTAAAATGAAGCCCTGATGTCCCGGAGCAGATGTAGACCTTGCCCCGATATGATGAGTTGCACAGATAGCAGGTACGCTGGGGACAAACGCATCCGTCAAATTTTGTAATGGAGTCACTGGCGGATCACCAAACACAGTTAATGCGTTTTTATATGATGCGAAAGAGCACGGCGAGCGTATTTTGTAGAACTTGAACACATGACTGCGTGACATTTATCGGTAATCCAAGCTTGAATAAATTAGTTTTTTTTTTATCCAAGCGTAGTAATTAGCTCATGAGAAGATTTCCACATGCTCTGTCGTCAAACAAATCATTTAAAGCACTTTTAATTGATGCTAATTGCCGGCAAATTTCTAACCAAATAAGAATTGACCTCCCGGTAGCAGAACAAGGATAATTCACGGTTTAAAGATAAGCTGCAGGTGTCAAGCTTCGTAAATACTCTGCTGCAAAGCTCACAGCTGTACAACTGCTGAGGAGGTTATGTTCTCTCCCCTGTCCGTTTGTGTGTTGGTTTGTTTGTGAGCGAGATTACAGAAGAACAACTGAGCAGATGACGATGAAACTTGGTGGAACGATGTGCTGTGGGTCGGGAAAGAACCCATAAAGTTTGGTGAAATTTGGTGCCGCTTGATTGAATTGGAGGGACTGTTGGGCCTTGATGTTGAGATCTTTACTGACGGCACATCCGCAACGTGAAGTCTAATTGTAGTCATGAAAGCCAATCAGCCGTCAGACCTTTGGCTTTGAAGCTTGTTTAAACGGAATCGTTTCCCAGCCTGTATACAACGCTCCTTCACATTATCTATTCAAACACACAATGAAACGTCGGATCAGAACACAAGGGGCCTCCCTGCTGTATTGTTAGCACGATGAGAAAGCGCCCGGCAGCAGTGCACAGTAGCAGCGCCGCGTCCATGATGAAATGCAAGTACTTGTGCTTCGAATGAAAGCAGCCCCCGAACGGCACATGCAAGCATCAATATATCATTGTGTGGTCGGCTGGATACTCCAGAAAGAAACTGCATTAACCACTGCACAGTCCAACATCTCCAACATGAACCAAACTATGAAGACAAAGTGCCACAGCACATCCAGGAGCCTCCCAGTCGAACTCCATCACCTCCTGCAGACGCCCTCCTTCTGCCCTCCCTTGTGGACAAAAGGTGAACAGCGCTTGTTTCTGCCGTGCTACAGGTCTGCACCACAGACCCTAACCCACCGAGGGAGCACACACGTTGTGAATACTAATTATTAAAAGAGATTGCCTGCATTTTTTTGTTTTTTTATAGCGCCGATGACTGAGCATGTTGGAGAGAGAAACACGGGGAAGAGACTCGGCTTGACGTTTCTGTGATATCGGACCACCCGCTTCAATATCTGTGGAAATGAAGAAGTCTCTCCCAAAGCAATAAGCTGCAGCCCACACTCTATCCTGTGGTGTTATTAAGTGGTATTCCCAAAGCTTGATGCTCCATTTCACATGAGCAGAAAACAGACTGTGCGATTGTGCTCAGAGTCATTTTTCAGAGATGGATAAGAGCTTGTGTTCCACCTCTGTGTGTGTGTGTGTGTGTGTGTGTGTGTGTGGTGTGTCTACACGATGCACTCAAACCACTGTCGTTCCAAACGGTGCATCCATTATACACATTTATATGCACATTGTGAGGCAGAAATAAAGGGAACAGATGTAACGTCGACATGCTGCTAAACAAAGCACGCTAATGTGACAGACAATACTGCTGTTATTTGGATTCTGTTTCCGTACGCCTGGAAAACCCTGCAGACACGCTCACACACACACACACACACACACACACACACACACACATACACACATTACAGAGACAGAAACAATAAGGACGGAGAGAACGAGAACAACAGAGATCCTAATTGCTATAATTATGATCACCCACTCAAGGAGGACAAAAACACCGTGCTGCAGTAACAATTACAAGTTGTTAAATACAGATTCTGCATTACAAATCAGTTTTTCCTCTTACAGAGAAAAAGTTGCACGCTAAGTTTCTTCGCGTTTTTATCAAAGGAGGGTTCCCGGTTTGAATCCTGGTTCTCCGGCTTCCTCCCGCAGTCCAAAGGCATAAATTGACCAGAAGTGTGAATGGTTGTTTGTCTCTGAAAAGCCCCTTTTAGCCATAAAACCCACAAACATATGGCTTTTGTCTGCAATGAGAATGGATACAGTCGGAAATCCCTCCTGGGTAGAATGAGTCCACGGTGGACATGTTTGTTATCTGCTCCGGCTCCGATCGGCAGTGATGGAAACATGACATTTGAATTGATCCTTTATTTTGGCAGTGGAGACGCTGACGCTGCACCGTGAACGTCCAGATATCGATAACAGCCATGAGCGGTTTATGGTTTTAGTTTCACCGGCAAGACAGCAGGATGAGAGAGCTCCTCAGTTTGTGACGTTGAACACGTTATTTCTTCAATCCTCATATGTTCGGGAATAAATCGGACATTTCTCAGCTGACACAGAAAACAGAAAGAAAATAAAAAAAAACCCTGATTGAGTGACTCCATGTTGCCCAAACAGGTAAGAGACTGTGTCCTTGTCGGAACAAGCACAAGCACTTTCAATGTGGCGCAGATAAAACCCATTGTCGTCTGACTTGAACTAGCGCGCCCTCATTTGAACGGTGGCAGGTGGTGCGGGACGCGGCGAGAGAACAAGGACACGGCTTTGACCTGGTTTGAATGGGAGAGCGCAGACGTAAAAAGGTGATTACTGGTTGTTAGCGTCGCTCGACTGAAAATGACGTGAGGGGCCGCAGCTGGAGAGGGAACACAACAAAAGAGAGAGAGAGAGAGAGAGAGCTCGAAACGGGAAGGACGAGTTTAAAAAAAGCAACAAATCTAGGAGAAAGAAAAAGAGGAGAGGAAAGAAGCAGACGAGGACGACGGGGCCACGATCAAAGTGACATTGAGTTAAAAAGAAAACATTAAAAAGGGAGGAAGGAGGAGGAGCAGGAGCAGGAAATAACTGTGATCTTAAACCCAACTCAAAGGAGGAGGCGCAGACTCTTCCTCCACATCGGGCTGGAGGCTTACTGGGGTTTAGGGAACGACCCGACCGTCGCTGTGAGAGGAACTAAGCTGTGCACGGAGAGGGAACGAGCAGATAAGAGAAAAACTAACTTTATATTCATCGGGCAAATCAGAACCTCTTCTCTTCCACGCCTCGGAGCACAGCTGGTACAAAAACAACACGGGAGGTTTCTTTGAATTGCTTCCTCACATTTATTATCCACAAAGCTGATGAAGTTCGATGACTCGGAACGTTGTGCCTTCCGTCCTATTGGTCGAAAAGTCAAGGTGTGTATGAGAGTGGGGGGGCGGGTCTAGCCTGGACTCAGGTTCTGGATGTTCTCCCGACGTTCTTGATAGAGAGACTGGAAGGTTCGGCTAAACTGAGGAGCGGAGCGTCACAATTCTCCATCTCCCTCTGTGAAACACAAACATGGGCCACAGTGATTAACGCTTGTTTAGCACTCGGGCACAGAGGACGTCCGCCGTCTCCCCACGGAGTCAAATACTGTGACATCGACATTGAACTACACTCACGGCTGATGTCTCGTGGTAATCCAAGCCCTGGCTCTGGGCCCACTCCTGGGCCACGGCTGTCTGGACCTCTCTTCTAGCGGACAGGTCTGACTTGTTGCCCACCAGGACGCCTGGAACACACAAATACACGTTGACATCAACAAACATACCCAAGCAAGTTATTTACATGGACAATATAAATATGACAATAAAAAGAGCTACTGCCCTGTTTCTTAGTCTAAAGGAGGTTAAAACAATCTGTGAAGAGCTGATGGCCTTTTGATTGTAATTGTAAAAATAAAATAAATTCTGGACGAGGCTTTGTTGGGGCCTTTATCTGAAATCTGCCAGGAAAACTTGTTCCCTCAACGATGTCTCGGTTAGTTGAATTTGATCCTTTACTTTACTGGAACGTGGAGAGCCTGGACGTGGCCACGGACTCTCTCCATCCAGCGGCTGCAGCTGGCGAAAGACTGCTCGCTGGTCAGGTCGAAAACCAGGCACAGCAGAGATGGCTCACCCCACTAGGAAGGGGGCCACATTAGGGAATAAGGATAAAGGAAAGGGAAGATTAGCTGCTTTTTGGACAGGCACTGAAGTCCAGACATTTTCCCGAGATGTTCCAGAGGAGTTGTATGTGAGAACGCGAATGTCCGAGTCAGCTGTCCTGACATTGTCCAGAACTCGTCATCCGAAGATGTCAACGTGGAAAGATGACAAGATTCTAGAGCTTTTGACGATAACTGCTGATGTAGTGTAAAAAAAAACACTTTGCAATCTGCAGTGAAATGAATACGTGATGTTCTGTTTCCTTTCTGCCTCTGTGACTTAACTAATCTTCCTCAGTAGCTCCCTGTGTTTGTACTTTATAAAATAAATGGCTGGTTGGAAATTCTCTAGTTTCGTGCAAATGGGGGAAAGTCTCACCATTTTCTCGCAGGCCTCCACTAACGTCTCCTTCCCTGCAGAGTCTGTGATGTAGAGCTCCTGGAGGGGGGAGCGGAGTAAAGTGGAGATTTAGTCAAATTACATGGTTTCAAACTTCCTCGTTTCTTGCAAAGGCAAGGGGAGTAATGTTCCTCCCACAATGCTGCGCTAGTCTCTACGGAGTACAGATGAGAAGCTGACAATATTATGTTGAGTGATAAGACTCCATTTCGAACCACCCACCTTCGATGATTTAGTTAATTGTGAAATATAAAGAAGCTTGACTGGTGGAAGACAAGTGTGTTCTCCGCATGGCAGCTGGTAAAGTTAGAAGCAGACACTCACCACACTGTCGTTGGTCTCTGGGATGTGGACACATTTTAACAGCAGCTCCACTCCGGTTGTCTGCAGAACAACAACAACAACAACAACAACAACAACAACCAGGACATCATGAATTCCTTCTGTCATGTAAAGTTCAAAGACCTTCATGAAGCTTTAGGTGACGTCTTTTTTAAATGTGCTTCTAAAATAAAGCTTCTGTCATTCTCGTTTTCATGACTTCTTCTGCTGAAAAGGATCTCGTGTTTTTTTTAATCTTCATTTTCTAACGTGTGCATTTTAAATTTCTTTCACTGTATTCACAAGCTGCACACGGGGAAATCACATTATAACCATATCTGACCAAAAACTAATTTAACATCTCCAATGTTCTTTATACTGTTGATCGTGACCGAGGCAAGAGATGAGACGGGACAGGACGAGAGGAGGAGAGGAGGAGAGAGGAGGAGAGGAGGAGAGGGGAGGAGAGGAGAGGAGAGGAGGAGGGGAGAGGAGGAGAGGAGAGGAGAGGAGAGGAGAGGAGAGGAGAGGAGAGAGAGGAGAGGGAGAGGAGGAGAGGAGGAGAGGAGTGGAGAGGAGGAGAGGAGAGAGAGGAGGAGAGGGGGAGGAGAGGAGGAGAGGAGAGAGGAGGAGAGGAGAGGAGAGGAGGGAGGAGGGAGAGGAGGAGGAGGAGAGAGAGGAGAGAGGGAGAGGAGTGGAGAGGAGGAGAGGAACTTGTCACACAGTTCAATGTGATTTATAATTAATGTCAAAACATTGCTAATCAGCAGCTTTGGCCAAACCCTCTCTCCTGTGTGTCCATTACTCTGGATCTTATTATTTTTTAATGTCCCAATAAAGACGAGACGATCCTTTTGGGACCATCAGCTCTTTCTAAGAAGCCCCCCCCCCCCCCCCCCCTCACTGTGAGACAGTGACCACACTGAGCGGATCGTTCGGACGTGAAGGGAGAGTCTGTGCTTTTTGACTTACAACTATATATGTTCACCTACAGTATAAATGGTGTCATGATGGTCTCGACTGGTCGAACACGTATATTACTGGGGCCCACTGCAGCTCCATCACTTGACTGCTACTGCTCAGACTCGTTTCTGGAGAGTGGGAGGAAGTGAGCACACGTCATCTATCTTTATAAATGATGTTATATAGAAAAATGCCTTTTTTAACTACACATGACGTCATTCTCTGAATTCTTTGAGACTTCTTCATAAGTCAACAGTTTTTTTTATCAATACAAGCTTTAGATTGCCTTCAGTTAGTAACTAATATATCTTGGAAATGTGTATTTGTACTATTACTTTTTATAACCTTGACCTTTGACTGATCAGCTCCAAAAGTTAATCATCTGGAGAGATACACTCCCAAGTAATATTTCCAGGTTTGGTAAAAGTCTGACCATGGACAGTTGATTTATTTCATCCACACACACACACACACACACACACACACACACACACACACACACACACACACACACACACACACACACACACACACACACACACACACACACACACACACACACACACACACACACACACACACACACACACACACACACAGTTGTCCTTAGGGTCCAGGTTTTGTTTGGGCTGCCCACAATAAATGGATGTTCATGCAAAGTTTTGGGACTTAACTTCTATATAAGTGTATATATAAATAACTCAACTGTGCATGGATAGACTTGTATGTTGGAAAAGGTCCTTAAAGAGTCAATAAAAACAAGCACACACACATAGGGGTGAAAACAACGCCCTATTTCTGGTTTATCTGGTGCGCACGGTAAAAATATCTGCCCCAGTTGACAGCAAATACAAAACTCAGTTGTCTGAGTAAACCGAAAATGACCACGGTATTGTTCACCGGTCTGTAAACCTGTATGTGGTATATAATGTAGATGGCAAATGTCTCAGCCGCAGTAGCAGATTGTCTTGATGTAAAGAAAAATCTGCCGAGGTTGCAGTCATACAGCAAGTAGTTGTGTTTAAATGAATAAAGGGCAAACAGAGGAGAGTGTAAGGAGGATGTAACAAATCTGGTCTCGTCAAGCTGCACCTTTTTTCTAAAGGTAGGAGATCTGAAGACGTCCTAAGTGGCCGGGGCGGCTGCCTTGAGCCACTATGCATCCAGGAGCATGAGATCAGTGGTGACCTTGAGGAAGCAAGTTGAGGATTCTTCACATCAGCAACAAACTCTAAATTGATCTGATCTCCAGAGCTCACACTCAAGTGAACGTGTCAAACCTCGAAAACACACTTTTCACACCCACTGCCTCTGTGATATACAATCACACAATCACACACACACACACACACACACACACACACACACACACACACACACACACACACACACACACACACACACACACACACACACACACACACACACACACACACACACACACACACACACACACTATGAAACGGTTCACAGCAGGAATCCAGTGGCATACACACAAACACACAGATGCCGTGGTGGTCCCACTTAGGAGCGGTCTAATGAGCCGATGTGATGCATGGGAAGCCGCTCGCTGGAATGTCAATGAGGGCCTATTAGCCACAAATAAGCTCGGAATATTGCTAACGGGCCGTCTGACATTTTCAAAGGAGGACGTGATCAGCATGGCCGACAGCCTCCGCTACCCTTCAAAATCAAAAGTTGAAGAACATCGGGAACGACTTGGGCGTCTGCACGGGGAGCGACTCTTCACAGCACAAGTTTCTTTCTCCCGGTCGCAGCGGTAAGGACACGCTGTTTGCTGTTTTACGTCCGCAGATAAAAATCAACCTGACGTATTTAATACGGCTTTAAACTGCTCCTTACGATGCACCTTGGATTCAGTGGAGCACAGTGTGTTCACAGCAACGTATGAGTACACATAGGATAAGAACCGTGTCCTAATGTGTCCTGAAAGGCAGTGGGCTCCAAATCAAGAGTTTACTGCTTGTGGAGCACGAATGCACTTCGCTTATCAAAGGCACCAACTGAAGCCTAACATAGTGTCCAGAAGAGGATTCATCCCATAGACTGTATAAAGAGATGATGAGCATAGAAGAAATGATATCTTTCTGTTATTGCTACTATCACCACCATATAGAAAACTGATCTAAATAATAACAGGGTACAGACAGAAACTCCTGGAATCAGAAAATGTACGATGAACAGCTTGAAAGTATTTGAAGGTGAAGCTGCTCTTACACAACACACACACACACACACACACACACACACACACACACACACACACACACACACACACACACACACACACACACACACACACACACACACACACACACATTTCAACAAATATAAAGCAAGTCACCGCCTTCGTATGGGTGTGTTAACGGTTGCGTAGCAACAGCAAAGAGCGTGACCGGCAATTTCCCATGGGCATGTTCTCAGTGCATCCAGTTAATAAAGCAGAGTGTCTGGAGGAAACAGGGTGTTGATCTACAGGTGGACATGTTAATCTGTGTGTTACATCCCTTTGTCGTCTCCTACTGCTTTCATTTGCATGTGTTTTTACCTTTTTACCGTCATGTTGTGTAGTAATGTGTTCAGACTTCCGCGTCACACACACTAAGCCTGAGCAGATTAAAAAAATGCAGCACGATTGAAGAAGCTTTCTACTTTACGTTAATACTCTACTGGTCCAACACGATGAGACAGGCACAGCATCGCAAGTGACTCGAGGTTTGGGCCGCACGGAGAAACCGAACACTGTTGTTGTGGCGCTTGTTAAGTACCTGTTCTGGTGACTTTCCAGAATCCTGCTGTATTAATTATCGACATTCCTGTCACCTCCGAACCCCCAATAGTGCCGACACAGCAAGAGCTGAACAAACATACACACACACACACACGACACACACAGACACACACTTGGCTCTTGTTCAGTATTGTGTGGTCACTAACCTGTGCTGTACCCTAACCAGCTGCAAGGCTTGATAGTAAACTCAGTAAATGTAACACAATAAATGTGCACAAGCTGCTTAAGTGCATGTATTGATTCTCACGTGTAAACGCATTTCCTTGCATGTGCAGAGCAGGGACACAGTCAGCAGCCCTTGGAACATCGACAGAGGGGAATCAGTGAACAGCCGTGACCCCATATATCACAGAGTCAGGTTAATGACACGGTTCCCTCCCTCCTGCAGATTAGCATAAATAATGCAGATTAGCCTTCTCTGCATCAGCATTAATTGGTGCACTGTGCTGTCTTCCACTTCGGTGATTCCTGCGGTAGATTTAAGAGACCTCTACAGGTCCTTGAAAAGCTTGCAAGGAGTTCCATTAAAGAAAGCACCCACGGTGTGATCGGGGGTTTTCAGAGATCAGCATTGATGCATGATCACGTCTGAGATAAACTAAAGTCTTGACCTCACGCAAATTACCTTAAATTCAATTTGATGGTTTCAATCATTGCCTGATTCTGCAATTATTGATTGAATTTCAAATATGTGACTCTACAACCTTGCTCCCCCCAACTACTTTATTGCTGCTTAACCGCACCGTCTGTATCAGTAAAGATATATGGATGTTGTGAAGATCTCTCTGGGGGCCTCCTGTAAATGTAATGTTGAATACTGAGTGGGGGGAAATTGTGCAAACTAAAGCAGCAGATTTTGCTGATCAACTCGCCGCTGTAGTCTCAGCTCAGAGCTGAATACCGGACCAACGCTGCAGCACTTCATCGCACGTGCGTCAGGGTATTCCCAACATGCTGCTGTGTATTCTGGGCTGGCAATGAGCAATGAGCCAGAGCTAAGCTTCAAGAGTGGTCCCTTCAAAACACAGGTGAAAATCTCCGTTGCTCTACCTGCATGTAAAAACACAAGATAAGCCCGAAGCCAGTCTCTGCAGCAGAGAGCGGCCCGAGCCCTAAATCCCCCGAGCAGCTGTGTTACAAGTGATTCCTCTGTTAGGCTTGTGTGGTGTGGATAGAAACTGTACATCCCTATCATTATGAGGAGGGGTGGTGCACTGGCTTTTCTCCACACACACACGCACACACACACACACACACACACACACACACACACACACACACACACACAGTGTATTGGGGATTGTGTGTCATCGCGTTACACTAGTGATTTTATGCTCTCACCATGCTGTAGTTCTTCTGGAAGAGGGTACCATCGCTGTGGAACACATGGGAGAGGGCACTTTTCCCCACGGCAGCATCTCCTGCACACGCACACACACACACACACACACACGCACACACACACACACAGTAATAGAAACAGTGTGTTTACATTTCTTCACACTCTCTTAATGGACCCCCACTTGTGAGTTTACTTAGTGCTTGGACAATTAAATTAATCACCACCAATGTTTAATTTCGAGTTTTGATAATTAATCCAACAAAAATGTCACAATCACTATAAATACACATCCTGCCTCGCTGCACATTATTGTTAATACAAACCCTGCATGCTGTAAATAATATGTGCATGCATAGAAACGCATAGCGTTTACAATAAACTGTATATTAACCTACTTTCTTCGCACGTGCTATTGAACAGTGCAGTGCCGATAATTTAAGTGTTTGTTGTGTTATTCTTTAACTTATTTGTTAAGTTGTGTTGTTGTTGTTGTTGTTGTTGTCCTCGTCCCTGGCTGTGTGTCTACTTCTATGCAGGCAAACTGAGAGCAAAGTAAAACTCATTGTATTGTGCACGTGCACGATGCGTAACTACACGTTGACTGTTTGTGTTGAACAACAGTTGTGTGTTTACTGACGCGTCTCTGGTGCTAGGTGTGAAGCGGCTGTTAGCATCGGACGTGTTAGCTTTAGCTCGTGGAAGCTGAGCGATGAAGTTAGTTTATTAAAAACTCACCGACGAGCAGACATCTCGCCCTCAGCTTCACCATGACGCTGAAACCACGTCCGGAAGTTAGAATTTAACGCGCTGGTTTCATTAAAAACGTTAAATACTTAAAGTAATTCACTGCTAGAAACCTTCTTCCGCTTTGCAGCATCCACACAACGCGTCGCTTAGCAACCAGCCTCAGACGGCCTCTCATTGGCCTAACCGCGGAGAACGTAAGCGCGTAGCTGCGCTGTCATTGGCTGGTTGAGGTGACGTAAGAGAGAGTGTGGCAGTGGAGGATTTTTCCCTCCGAGTTTGTCTGTTCAGGTAAATTCCGTCCTCGTGCCTGCGTGTTAGAAGTTGAGAAACAGCTTTAAACTGTAAATAATTTAATAATTCAGACTTTGGTGAAGTTTATTTGTCGAACACGTTGATGAAATCCACAGCTGTCATTGTAGGAAATGCCTGAAAAGCTGACACGTCAAAAGTAAAACCAAGTTATACCACTAGAGGTCGGAGTGTCTTGCCTGAGCATAAACAAATCACATATTCTCTGTTCTTATTGCAGATGTTTATATTGTTATTACTGTAGGAGAACTTGATCTCACCCTCTAATTAAATCATTTGACTATGTTTTATTGTATCTTTACTCTTTTAACATTTTCTATTTCTGTGTGATCTTCAAATTGCTTTTGAATTGTTTATTATTCTTTGTCAATGAACAATGAAAGATAACTGTAGACAATTAATGGGAAATTAAAGCAAAAATAATTAAATAAATGTAACAGAGACATGAGAACAGAAATAAAATGTATATGTGTTAATTAATGGTTTAAAGACAGTTTTGTTTTATTTCCCTTTATGTTAATGCCAGGTCGTCCTCTACGGTGTAAATGATGTGTATCTGCTGTTTAGTGTTGGTTATGTTGCACAACAAATAATAAAATTACATAATTAAATTACATAAAAAGAAAAAATACACATAAATATCTAATCCTCTCTTCGGCACAAATGAATCACATTTATATAAAGTAGTTGTTTTTAATATTGAGGTTGAATGAACTTGTTTTCCTGTTTTTAGTTCAGAGGAAGGAGAAAAAACTAACTGATAAATGTGAGAGCGCGTGACTCCCTATGGCAAACCTGTGTGCACGAGCGTGTGCCCTCCACAAAGGCGTGCGCGCGCACTCGCCACGTAATTTGTGTGTGAGCGTGTGCACGACGAGGAGAGAGAGAGAGAGAGAGAGAGAGAGAGAGAGAGAGAGAGAGAGAGAGAGAGAGAGAGAGAGAGAGAGAGAGAGAGAGAGAGAGAGAGAGAGAGAGAGAGAGAGAGAGAGAGAGATACACACATGCATAGAGAGAGAACACACACACACACACAGACAGAGAGAGAGAGCGAGCATCATCATCACAACACCGGCTGACAGCTCCCTCTGCCCGGACACCGAGCAGGAGGACGACCGGGGGTTTGGAGGTTAAATCCAGAGGAACCGGGCTGGAGGCCGAGCAGGAGCCGAGCAGGAGCCGGGAGAGAGACGCGGTTGCAGCGGTGGTTGCAGCAGCAGCAGCGGGGGACGGATCCGGGGAGAGTCGCTCGGTTTCCCGGTGCTTCACACACCCTGAGCCTCTGCAGGGAGGAGCAGGAGGAGCAGGAGGACCATGGAGGGGATGCAGGCTTACGGAGCCGGGAAAGCCGGAGGAGCCTTCGACCCCGTCACCTTCTTCCAGCAGCCTCAGACCATTCTCCGCATAGTGTCTTGGGTGAGTGGCTGCTCCGGTGCAGAGAAATGAAGTTTGTGCCTTTAAACAGTGAATTGCATCACTGCTTCCGCAAACACACATGTGAAATTAAGGTTTAAATTGTCCTTTGATGTCTTTATCAAGGCTGCAAAAGGCCCAGAAATATCATATAACATAGGGAGAAAGTATTAATTCTTCTAGAGGTTGAAAGGGGGATTGTGTTACTCATCAAAAACACAACATTTCTACTATATTATCTTTCTTTTCCCCTTTATCCAAAACAATATATATATATATAAATACCAAGTTATATATATATATGTTTTTCTCATATTCCTATGGCGTGTTTTGCTAGTTAGCCGGTGTAGGCCTCAAAACAACCCTCATTAGAAAGGCCCCATAATAAATCACTGCTTTGCCTTTTTAGATAATGCATTAATTACCCACTATCGTTTCCCAATTAGCAGTGACATCACTGCACAAAGGACTTAATTACAAATAATCTCATTATTTCCAAATAACAAAAAGTAACAGTGGGCGACCGTTGACCCGTGAATAATAAACCAGAGGAAACAAAAGTCTCCCAAACTCCAAGTAGCCACTTCACTGCCAAGTGGCGTTTCAGCAGGTTACGTCACAATGAGCTATTTGTTGGGTTTCTCTCAACTTTGATTTACATTTTTGCATCAACGAGAAATACTCAGCGCATGTTTTAAAGTCAGAGAGACACCGTTGGCCACTAATGGAGAGTTGTAAAAATGCAGCCACACCTGATTGTGCATCACTGGATACACAAACAATCCTAAAGGTCCATTTCTGTGCCAAAATATAAAATAAACAGATTTTATCTGTGCTCACCGTGAAAGTGAGTTTACGGACTCAGAAGTTCTTCATCACTCGCAGATCAAATTCACTTTCATTTGGATTTGCACAAATGTGTTTATCAGTTTAACTTTATTCACTGACAGCAAATAAAAACGTCACTTATCAAGACGGATGTTTTCTTGTCGGATAAAGTCTTAAAAAAGCACTTTTTTTTAAAAAAGCGGCTGATTAGTGACCAGCAGGCAGAGGACAGTTCCTTTGTTGACACATCTGCTCGTGGTATGTGTGAAGTTAGCTTTGCGTTAGCTGGTCTTTGTGAAATCAACTCCGAAAGCATCAGACGTCTGTTTCTCCTCACGAGCTAAATACAGCAGGGACAATACGAAAGGCAGTTTCTCTTTAGGCTCTTTACCGTGTCCCCGCTTGACAGCAGGAAAACCACACAGTTGGGATTATTTCTTATTTATAGGAGTGAACAACAACAGATTAAACAACAGATAGAGACGCAGGTTGATGTGAACACGCTGGCCGAGTCAGGCTGGAACGATGGGAGAAGAAACCACGAGGTCAGAGCGACTCGCTTCCCACCTGGAATCCAGACGTGTCATTATGACGCTTCCTGTCCCCTGTGACTAATACGAAGTATAACTGCTACTGACTGAAAACGTTAAAACCTTAAATAGGATCTTTATCATTCAAACCATATGAGAGAAGTGTGCACGAGGTCGTGAGTGAAGCTCTGTGGCTCCTGGTTGTTCTGAAGTCATGTGACGATTCAGTGAACCATGAAAGACGTCACAGTCACGGAGGCAGCGAGTGTAGAGCTCTGAGTAACACACACACATATCTAAATATACATATATATATATTCTTTGCTATATACAATATGTGATAACCTATAAGTGAAGCTATTTAATATCGTGAGAATGTATTTATAACGTCACTATTTTCCTTCCAGAGTCTTAAAACGGGTTATTTAACAGAGAAAATATGAAAGTAGAAGCTGAAAGCATCAAATATTTGTTGTTTATTATTTGAATATTGGCTGAAATGATCATGATGATCAGGAAAAGTAATTTCATTTATTATTATTGACTTAAAAATTGGTCAATCCACAAACTTTTTGCAGCACATGTGTTTCGACTGTGGTTTTTAACATCTTAACATCGTAATATCATTACACTACAGTAAATGCAAACACACACACACACACACACACACACACACACACACACACACACACACACACACACACACACAGAGGTATGGAGAGTGTTTACGGCCCCTCGTCAGATCCCCCCCCCTTTAGGTGTCACCAGAGCAACAACACATCTCCATAGTAACAGCCACATCCTGAGTTGTGATGTTTTGTGTGATGGTGCTAATACTTCGGAGGAGGAGGAGGAGGAGGAGGAGAGGAGGAGGAGGAGACTATTAGCACTTAAAACAGTTAGTGATGAGGGGATGTCAAAAATGTGTGTGTGTCTCTTGTGTGTGTGTGTCTGTGTCAGGAATGGATTATTTGTACGACCATTCTTGGAAAGAGGGAGGGAGAGAGAGAGAGAGAGAGAGAGAGAGTTCTTGAATGGTGGTTGAGGACTCTCTACCCTCCCTTTTCTCACTCTCTATCTCCCACTTCCTCTGGAGGAGGTGTGTGTGTGTGTGTGTGTGTGTGTGTGTGTGTGTGTGTGTGTGTGTGTGTGTGTGTGTGTGTGTGTGTGTGTGTGTGTGTGTGTGTGTGTGTGTGTGTGTGTGTGTGTGTGTGTGTGTGTGTGTGTGTGTGTGTGTGTGAGACTCAGTGTGTCTGTGATGATGCTCGATACATCGAAGGAGAGAGTAACATGAACATGGAGAGAGTGAACCTCACGTGTGATCATTTTCTCACAGCGGGACGCTCCTCTGTTTGAATCCCACTTTGACTTGGGTCGTTCTAAGTGGAGTTTGCCTCTTGTCCCTGTTTCTCCGGCTTCATCCGATGTTCCAAAGACTTGCAGAGTCGTTTAGGTTAATTGGAGACTTTCCCTGTTTGAGCCGTTTTCAAACATGAACTCCAGATATTGTCTATTGATCCGGGCTTTACATTTGAAACGTCAATCATGCAGCAGGAGATTCTCTGGAGCAACTGACGTGAACATCTGCATCCTCACATACTGCCCCTCTGGAAAAGTTCAAGAGACACCTGGAGGTCAGTGACTGAATGAATGAAAGCGGATTATATCATATCTCCTGCTGCGTTCTTCATATGGGGCAAACTCCGGAAATGTCCAGACTCAAGTTTTCCAGAGTTCATGTCTAAAAACAGCACAGAAGTGTTCTAGATCCTGGACGGATGGTGAATCAGACGTGACGAGATGAGAGGACATCCTGTGCTTCTCTTTTGGATCGATATGGAAAACAGCTTCGCGTATTCTCTCTAAAACTCTGCTTTTGTTCAGGGATTAAGTTTTACTACACCCCAGCTGAACTTCCAGATCGAAGTTCAACATTAACTCGGCTCAAATGCTAAAAGAAAAATCCATAGTCCATATTTACTCACTAAAATCCGACTCAACAACCTCTCCACCGCACGTACGCAGTGATAATGAGATTAACCTGAATCCTCTCGTTCATCTCATGCTTCTCCCTCCTCCCACCGGATTCTTGACATTTACGCTTCCTCTGTTCTCATATTTTTTTTCTCTGCCGCTCGACTTACATAAGTGAAACGTGGGTTAACATTTCACGATTAACATTTCCCGACGTCGAGAGGGTTTTTCTAATTGGCGGGTAACTATTCGATATCAGCAACACAAACACTCGTGTGGTGCATTCTGTCGTCGCCGTGCGAGACGGTAACACACGTGCAAACGGTTAAAGTTGGTTGGTGCCTACACGTCAGAATCCAGACACGGTTGGAAGCTATTTTGAGATGCGTACATGCAGCTTTGTGCGCCTGCAGAAGTCATGTTGTACACATACTGTACATAACTGCACTTTTGATTGAACATTTGCGAGTGTGCTCGGATTAACACACAATGTCTGGCAAACGGGGTCGTGAATAAGTCCTGGCATTTGACTGGAGGGGGCCGGGTGGAGAAGGTCCGCAGACACCGTCTCAAAGGGAAAACTGCTGAGAATATACAGGGAATTCGCTCTCGATCCTAATGGACCTGTCATGTTAGTTATAGCTAACTGAACCGACACCAGTCCTCACGTGATTCTGTTACACTGGACTTTACAAGGTTGAGGAAGCGTCTGTTTCCTTGCAGCCTGGTCTTCTGGACTCATCTGATCCTGCTCTCACTGCCTCCTGAACCCCAATGGCAAAAGGGTGTGTGTGCGAGTGGGCAGAGGAGAGCGTGTGTGTGAGATCCTCGTGTCCTCGTGTCCTGGACGTGTGACTGTGTCTCCGTGTGTCTCCGTGTGTGTCCCCTCGCTGCTGCAGTGTCTCTCCTTGATTTGTACTTCGACCAGATCTGCTCGCTCCATCACTCTCACTCTCTCTCTCTCTCCCATTACATGAGCAGCTGCTGCCATGGCGACTGAAGCAATCAGGTATCCCCAGTCCAGGCCGACGCGCTGCAGCAGACAATAGGCCCACACACACACGCACACACACACACACACACACAACACACACACACACAACACACACACACACACAACACACACACACTGTATAATAATATCCTCCGTCCTGCATTATTCAGCAGTCTCGTCGACTCACTGTTGACTCTCTCGGCTTTCACATGTTTTTCCTGATATCATTATCTTGATGTTTCACGTGGGGCGGGAGGCCGGCCACACCCTGCACAGGTCTCCAGCCCAGCAGAGCCTTTTCCCTTGTTATATATGAAGAAAGCAGCAGGAGACATATTAACGATAACAGGAAAATGTCCAGGACATTCGGGCGAGAGGTGGAACTTGGGTAGAACAACTGGACGCATCCAGGAATGTAGTTTTCCTGTTTGTGAAGCTGTTTGGGGGCTTTTCATCAAAGCAGAGGCAGTTCAGTGATTTATTCTTGAAAGTCCATCAACACAGGAAAAATTAGTAACTGGAGCCAAGGTCAAAACCACAGAAGCACAAAGACAGAGAAACCACAGAAGTGAGAAGACAAACGGACTCAGAGGAGCTGGAGCTCGGAGGCTAAACACAGAAGTGAGGCTGATTGAACTCCGGTGGAACACATCAGGGCAGGTGCAGACAACTTGGGAATCAGAAAATCACCAAGTAAGAGAGGCACCAGTAAAGTGACTGGTGGAAAATCCTACAATACATTTTAAATGTTTATTTTACACTTATATTAATACGCATTATGGGAAACGATGAGTGCTCTATCTATATATGGGGAATCAAAAAATGTCACTAAACATTCAGACACCACTTACCTGAAAACTTTTGCATTTTGCGGTAAAGACTTGGACCAACTCACTTTTTCAGGATTTTTTTGTTGTTGTATATACCGTGGCTAGAAAGTCGTTTCTAAAACTCACCGATGAACCTCGGTGCTTTGCCACAGTTCCCTGAACGTGCGTGTTTCTAATGCAGGGTTTTGTGTGAGGTACAGTGTGAATACCAGGGTGATATGAGGCCCGGCTCAATTGTCTGCTCTCTACAATGGACCCAAAAGGCTTTTCAGGCAAACACAACAGCAGCTCTGAATCAGTCACAATGAGCCAGACTGGACTGATATGATTTGGGCCCGTAGCAAGTGGCTGACACGGCTGTTTGCTGTGCATGTGTGTGTGTGTGGAATGTATGTATAGCAAACCGACCGAAAGAAGAATTTCAGATTTAAAATTTAGAGAAACACAGGAAGGGTAGAGATTTAAAAATACAGCGAAAAACGAATAAATTAGCCAAAGGGAGATTCTGGAGGAAACCTATGCACGAGAACAGTTTCACAAGCACGTACACACACACACACACACACACACACACACACACACACACACACATATGTGCAAAGTTCTGCCAATTGGCTTTTCTTAATGTGCAATTTGTATGTGAGCCTCCGACGGTCACAAGATCAGAAACCCACGTGGTGCTTCTCACAGTGCCGGCTTTCATCACCTCCAGGAACCTTGTGATCTGTCTGCGGATCAGAGAGGCGAGGGTTCAAGAACACACACACAACACACACACACACACACACACACACACACACACACACACACACACACACACACACACACACACACACACACACACACACACAGACACACACCAAAATAAGTCGTATATCTAAAGAGTTTAAGAGGAAAAGAGGGGGCAGGGTTGAAGGGTCTCACATGCTCCACTTCTCATGGCCCCTAAGCGAGTGAGGAATGTGGAGGTGCGAGCGAGTTCGAGCGTTCACCACATTTCATCCGCTGCTCGTACGATGCCGTTCCACGTTGCGTCGTGCCGTCGGTGTTCGTGTGAACGACCCGCTCCCGCTCTCACCGTCACCCATCAACTCCCAGCTGGTCGTCCGCAGGCAGTGGCAGAAAAAGCTCAGTAATTCAATCTGCTGAATTCAATCCCCCCCCCCCCCCCCCTCCTTGTGACAGCAATTATGGTGACCCTGAAGACGGCGTGTGTGTGTTTCGTACCCGGTGAACTAGGTCATGCCAAAACCAATTCTTATTTCAAGTTAGGGTGTTTGTGTGTTTAGTGTTTTGCGTGACCGGAGCGAGCAGAGGGAAAAAAGGCCGGTTTCTCTCTCGGGGGAGCAACTGAAAACCAAACTGTGTCACATCACTAAAGAACTCCCGACGCCCTGCAGGTCCCGGTGTCCTTGTTAGAGAAGCTGCACCCGGATCCCCTCTGCTCGCAGGGAACCAGGGACACAGACTCCGTGGGGGCTCCGAGCGCCCATGTAACCTCTTTTTCACAGTTTTCATCTGCGCCTGTTCGTGCAATGGCTGTGACGAGGAGTTGTGTGACGAGTGGCTGTAAGATGGTGAACTATTGCACAGATTTGACATATGTTAGTACACACACACACACACACACACACATTTGTGTAAATTGATTTATTGATTTATTGATTGTTGACTCAGCCGTTTGCTGAGTCAGAGGATTCACAGCGGCTCCGCCTCGTTGTTTTCCGCCGTAAAGAAGGAAACAACAAACATTGATTAATGAGTCAATAGCAGCACATGTTCACTGATGTAGATAAACTGAGCAGAGCTGAGGAACAGTAAATCTAAATCTGTCCATCAACTTATCTCTGTCTGTGGATGGATGGATGGATGGATGGATGGATGGATGGATGGATGGACGGATGGATGGATGGATGGATGGATGGATGGAGGATGGATGGATGGATGGATGGATGGATGGATGAGGGACATTTAAACATGTGGGCTGGTTAAATTATTGTGTAAAATGTTTATAGGGAATTAATAAGGGGGGGGAAGGGGTGTGAATATTTATTATGGTGATAGATTTGTAATGATTTGATTGAAATACTTATTCTTTATATATATATGTTGTGAGTATGAATATGATAAATCCTTGGACTCCAATGAGGCGTCACTCCAAATCAAAACCAGGGTCACTCATCTGCACATTCAACAGTTTCTATGTCTACAGATCTCAAATATACCTTTTTGGTAGTTTTCATACAGACTTAAATTAACTTGAATTTCCTCTGATTTTTGTATCACTAAAAGCAAACTAACAATCACACATTTTTGACGTCTCTAGAAACGGAAACATCAGCTTTTGAAAAACAAGTAAATCTGTATTGCAGCCAAAATAAACAAATAACTAAAGATAAAGAACAAGATCCTGTTCATTTAATGTAATATGTCAATAACAGCGATGTCTGTGAGACTGGCAGCTATTTAAGTGAATCTGTTGAATCAAGTTAGTTAAAATCCACTTCATGTGAAGAGCAATAAAATTATACGGAATATAAAAAATACTTCGTCGGCTTCACTCTGTTGGTCATGAGACTGTATTTAAAACTTCCACGATAACTGTGGCTTCTTTGTTTTAAAGTACATTGAGTTTTGGGGGGAAAAATAGTCTAAATTTAGATTTTGTGGGGAAATAAATAGTTTCTCAACAAAAAGAGGTTCATAAACTCCATATTTAGACGTTCCCTGTTACAGTTACATAACAGAGACACAGATCTGTGGAAGGAAAAGAAATAATGAAAGGAAATAGAGAGAGAATTAGTTGCTGTTTGTGTGTAGGTTTCTTTATAATGACTATTCTGCTCCGACAGAGCGTTCTAACATCCCACCAGCATCTGTGATTGTGTGTGTGTGTGTGTGTGTGTGTGTGTGTGTGTGTGTGTGTGTGTGTGTGTGTGTGTGTGTGTGTGTGTGTGTGTGTGGTGTGTGTGTGTGTGTGTTGTGACTTCGTGCTCTCTGACCTGAATCCTAAAGTAAGTCGGGCTTGGGAGGCAACTGTGCGTGTGTGTGTGTGTGAGCTGTGTATGGCTAAGTGTGTGTTTGTGTGTTTGTGTCTTTAGTGTCTCATTTTTCTCAAGAACACTCGTGGGCAGAGGCAGGGCCAGTAACGAGGGGCGATGGGAGAAGACGAGGGAGGGAGGAGCGATGATGCAGCCGCTCTATAAATAGCACCGCCTCCAAACCCCCTCTGCCCCCCAGCACTTTGCTCTGCTCATCCCCCCCCCCCCCCACCCCACCCCCATCTCCTCATCTTCATCTTGCCCCCTTCTTTAATGAAAAGGAGCGCAGGTACAGATGAAGGAGGTGTTACTATCCTCCTCTTCCTCCTCCATCCTTCGCTCCGTGGAGAGAGGAGCGAGGGAGGGAGCAGAGAGGCAGGGAGGGGACGGGGGGGGGGGGGGCGAAGGAAACAAAGGTTGTGCTCGCTCGTTCCAGTTTATCACCGACACACGGACTCTGAATGTCAACTCATGGTTCCTCCTCACGTTGTATGAGGCTGAAGACTCACACTGTGTGCGTTCATCTTTACGTTACAACTCACAGACTCGTTTGTGTTTTGTACTGATTCATTTAAAGTGACTCAGTAATTACTTCATCACCAGAATTCACTTTGACAGAGAAGCGTTCACTCAACTGATGACGCTGGGGAAAGATATTTCTGGTCTGAACCACTCACTGAACACAAACCGGTACAAAGTACTGAAAGGTTAAAGGAGAATATATTATATACATTATATAGAGACAACCATAGTTAGGTCAAGTGTCTCGTATGCAAAGGTTAAATATTTCTTTTATAGCATTTCTGGAAGCCAAGAACTTTAACCTCATTTGAACATTTAGCCTTATTGTATACAATCTCAAAGGTCATCAGTCCAACTTCAATACTGCTTGTTTACACGTAAGTTTTTGTAAAAACTCCATGTCAATCAACAAATACTTAGCAAATATAATATCGATTCTATATCAGAACTGAAGTTAAAAGATACCAGTGTCCCCTCGTTACTCTTACAGGGGGCGTGGTTTTGCTTTTCGATGTCATGTTAGCGAAGTTCTACGAATGCACGCCGACCGGTCAGTTGAGGATTTACGACTTATTGTGACAATTCAAGGAAAGTGCGTGAAGTTGAAAAGTTGAACCATATCTATTGTTCTACCTCGTATATTAAATACATACAGACATTAGTTGTTTAACCCTTTAAACATTACGTTAGGACCCCATTTATTCTGGATTTACCTCATGAGCGCCCCCCCCTACACAATCTGGACCTTGTGATTCTGTGCAGTCTCTCAGTTGTCATGGAGATTGCCTAATTGCTGTCACATGACTTTAGTGTAGAGCTGCACTCATGTGATGACTTAATCCATGTGGAACACCATGAGATGCAGCTGGAAGATCTGCAGAGAGAAGTAAGTTGGATTTAGGTCCAAACTTTTATCACCAGTTAAAAGTTTCCTGTCTTTGCTCAGTTCTTCTTTAAGACAATATTGAAAAAACATGATTAAGTTCATTATTAGTTCAAAACAATAATTATTTTTTTAACAATACTCCGATAATCGCTACATCTAAAAAACACCCACAAGTACAAACTCTCAATGGTTTAAAATGTGAACATAACATATAAAGATGGAGTAGTTCTTATCACACTGATATTCAAGTGTTCCATGTCTCTGATGAGTTTTGTTTGAACTATTTGAGGATATTTGAGACATGTCATCCATCTTTCTATTGGCCAATACTCTCAGAGGAAGGATTACTCTCACTCACATGTCGGTGTGAACTGGGATAAAACAGAACTCCTTCAAAGAGAAGACCATAACAAAGCAAGTTGACGCGATAGAGTCAAATGGATTAAAGCTAAAAAAATCTCACACTTCCGACAGTGGAAAGAAAGTGAAGGTGACAGGTGACTAAAGAAGGAAAAGAGTTGAAAAATGAAATGTACTCCACATCCTGACTGACAGGCCCTCCTCGCCCGGCCCCGGTTGTCCTCGGTGGGCTGCGAGTGGAAGTACAACCCACAGTAGTTGTGTGTCCTCCCTTTGTCTCGCTGTCATTTGTCACGCAAATAAAGACGGCAGCTGGATAAACTATCCACCAACACACACACACACACACACACACACACACACACACACAGACATTCAGAATCCATCAGTCACCACAGCAGCATCCACGCACCGACTGCAGACAAACGTAAACACACTCAGCCTCGGCCTCATCCAGACACGAGCAGCTCCCCCGAGGAGAGGAGAGGAGAGGAGAGGAGAGGAGAGGAGAGGAGAGGAGAGGAGAGGAGGAGAGGAGAGGAGAGGAGAGGAGAGGAGAGGAGAGGAGAGGAGAGGAGAGGAGAGGAGAGGAGAGGAGAGGAGAGGAGATGGATGGTACCTTAGGATCCTGCTCCTCCTGTTATTGACTCCATTTTGCAGCCCCTTGTGTCTCCACTCCTCCAGGCCCAGGGCAGAGAGGAGAGAAGAACAGAGAAGGAGGAGAGAGGGATGAGAGGAGAGAAAGAGGAGCATAAAGGAGTGACAGGTCATAGTAACCTCCTCCCTTCATTGACTCCATGCTGTTGCTGTCCGTCCTCCACCTCAGACAGAACCTCACTGTGAGGATCAAAACTTCACCAAACCACGATGCGTTCGTTTGAATCCAACACTTTTAATTACCTCCGTCGACAAGGTTATGATTTCATCGCTGTTCATTTGTTAGCTTGTGAACAAGATTACGCAAAACAACTGCTGGAGACATCACCTGGACCTTGGTGGAAGGATGCGGTGCGGGTCAGGGAAGAACACATTCAATTTGGGTGCGGATCTGAATCAGGGGATTTTTTTTTACTTTGTGGGATATTTTAACCATTTTCCGAGGGAATAACTCATGAATGTTGATAAAATTTGATTCAATTTGATTGAATCTGAGGGGAATATTGGGCCTTGGTGCAGATGTGTGCTCGACTGAGTGCCACTCTAGTTTGTTTGTTTGAGCTTTAGCAAGATTTTGCCAAAACTAGTCACAGATAAATTCTGTTAAATTATGTGGAGTGGTGGGGAATTTCTATTAAGATCTGGATCTTGAGGCGAATGCAAAAAGTTCTTGTGTGTTTCTTTTTTTTTTTAACCACAAGATTGGGTTTTTCAAAATTGTAATTGATTTCCCAGAGAATAATCCATGGATCTTGATTAAAAAAACATGATATCTGAGTTTATCAAATAAAAACCTGGATCTAGTGAATTTCCATGTGCTTTCCTTGGCGGAGTAATAACATTCTCCTTCAATATATATATAACCTTTACCAGCTTGTCTTTATTTGAATAACATAAAATCTTGACTCTTATCTTAATCATAACCTATCGTTATGTTTTATTCATAACATTGTGAGCCCAGTAGCTGTCACACTGGATCGCAGAGGCTGATTCCTCCACAGTCAAACTCCACATTTACAGAGAAACCCCAGAGGCATGCTGGGTAAAAACTGTTTGACAAAGACATGAGGGATTATTCATGGCACTCCCCTGCAGGGCTGTCGTGACATTACGGGCTGAGAGCGTCACGCTGAAGTGTTTTCTTATTCATAAATTTCCAGTCAGTCTAAATATACCAGCTGACTACAGCAGGTGGTGTTGTTTTGGGGCTGAAAGGGGCTTTTATGATTGTTATTGCAAAGCGTCCAATAGAAGAAGTGAGAGCGGTGTTGGTTCAGATCGACGTTTGCTCATTTTGTGACTAAAGAGACAGATTCAGAAGAAAACGAATTCAGGACCGTGGGAGGTGAAGCTCTGTCTGTAAAGACGGATGACGCGTCTCCACTTCCTCAGAAATTAAGCCAAAATATCGTGTATACGAGCGCCGCGCCATCTTGTACTGTGTTACACTACATAAGTATTTAGAATCAAATTTATCAGAAACATGAGCAAACATCAGTGTGATAAGAACTCTTTAGTTTGGTCCGTATCCCATCTACTAACATGGAGGAGGCACATTTTATGAACTTTACCGCAGCCAGCCACCAGGGGGCGGCCGAGATGTAATAGCTAAAGTTTGCTCTATAATAGAAAATAATTTAGGCTTAAAATGTTACAGCTTAACCATAAAGTTGGTTATAACAACATTTTAATAAAATTAAAACACAAATACAACCAAATATATAGAAGTTAAAATTAAAATCGATAAGATTTATTTCAGAAATACCATTTTTCATATCGGCAAACATATACACACATTTCTTCGACCAACTGAAAAATCTAGTCTTGACCTTATTAAAACGCTCACATGCTTCTTTCTATGACAGAGATGTATCCTAATAATCTTAAATATTGGAGGCATGTTATATAAATAATATTATACTAATTCTACCAGTCCTGGAGCTACCACAAGTTATTTAGTCCCTTCCCTTCTTCTCTCACCGTCCCTTCTCTTCTTCTTCTCTGCAGCTCTTCTCCATCGTGATCTTCGGCTGCATCGCCAACGAGGGCTACATCAACCGCCCCAACGAGGTGGAGGAGTACTGCATCTTCAACCGCAACCAGAACGCCTGTAACTACGGCGTCTTCATGGGCTCCATGGCCTTCCTGTGCTGCATGGCCTTCCTGGCTCTGGACGTGTACTTCCCCCAGATCAGCAGCGTCAAAGACCGGAAGAGGGCCGTGCTGGCTGACATCGGGGTGTCGGGTAATGATCAGTTACATGATCTGCAACTGCTTTGGTTTTCACTGGTCACACTGAACATAGATCGTTGACATTTTAATATTCTAACATAAAAATCATCCTGTATATACATACAATTTATAGGCTGATAAACATGGAAACATTAGCCAGGAACTACGATGAAGGAGAAGCAGGAAGGTATTTGGGATTCAGATAAAAATCCATTACATTATTTTGTGTCAGTTTTATTTTTACCTATTTTAAATATCAGAGAACACATCAGCACAGTTTTCCAGCTTTAAAGATGTAACGCTACAGAAAGAAATGCATTGACTCTTTGCACGTAGTCAGAAGATTAACACACATCTGTCAAGGGCCTCGAGAGTTTTCACATTTTATGGAAATATTTATTAATATCCAATCTTTGTGCAGCTCATTTATCAAAACTGTAGGATTCACGGTCACACAACAAACAACCTCTAATTTACTGATTGATGATCGGACACATGATGAGACAGTGCTGGCAGAACATGAGATGGAGATTCAGTAGATCGACTCAAATGAAACCTTCATAAACTTGAACCTCTCTGAATGAAGTTATACAGAACTAGTATTGTCCAAATGAATAACCCTCATTCACATAAACCCCCACATGGATGTATTAAAGACATTATCACATTAGAAGGATTTATTTCCACCATGACATTGACTTTTTAGACTCGTAAATAAGACGATTCAACATTTTCCAGGAAACCCATTTTATGCAATAAACCAGTATTTAGAGTTATATCAGGTTATAGAATAGGCTTCACTGTTACTGACACAGTCTGAGATATAAATGGTCGGAGATGAGCAATCACTATTGTATGAATCACAGAGATGAAGAAGTGACGCAAGCAGTTTGTCAAAACAGGTAAAACATTGATCCGTCCATCTATTATCTTTTACTGCTTATTGTTCGAGGGTCACTGGGAGCGGGAGCCAATCCCAGCAGACACTGGGCGAGATGCAGGGTTCGCCGTTGGTCGCCAGCGTGTCACAGGGTCAAAATACAAAGACTCCCATTCACAGGAGAGGAAGCCGGAGCACTCGGGGAAACCCACAAACCCATTTCACTTCATTAAGCACTACACACAACGTAGTAGAACCTAATCAAGGGCCTTGGATAGATTTGAGTTTCTTATTAACGGGGCAGAACACGATATATACAGCTCCGGAGTTTTAAAAGTCACTCATGTTACATTTGACCCCAAATTAATGGATAATGTGTTAGAAAGGATTATTCATCATAAATTAGTTAAATATTAAAACACATGGAATTTGTGTTTTGTAAATAAAGCAGCTCAGCATTTAAAACACTCTGAAATCAGAGATTCTTATGTTCTGATTCATTAAACGTCGTGTATCATATATCTATAAATGTAATGCTGCAGTACATGCTCTTCCACACTGATATAGTTCTACTCTTTCACACCAGTAATAACATTTTTGTGTTACCAGAAAACCCTGTGGTCGAGCTCTTGCTTTGCTTTGCTTGTGAAGGGAGATTTTTTTTTATTCCCCAGGTTTCCAGCTAATCAAAAGGCCCAAATAACTCTGTGAGAATGTGAGCGCTCCTTTCAGGTTACAATAAAACGACATACACACTGAGGTTATCCCAACAAAGGGAGAGGAGGCGTGAGGGATAATGAGGAGAGGAGGACTCTTCGAACAAGGCTCTGAGACACTCTGCTTTGTTTCTGTGACAGTGGCTTCCTCCTCCTCTCCTCTGCTGCTGCAGCGAACCGGAGTTTTAATGACGTAAAGACAGTCAAGTGTTGAGCCGGGTTAATGAGGCCGCTCCAAACTCCCACCCTGTTTGAATCACTCGCACTTCTTCTCTCTGTCTCCAACCATGTCCACGTTACTGGAGGCTCTGTACTTCACTGCAGCTGAGGGACGACTGGTACATGTGTCCCGATCGGACGTTTCTGATTGAGCTAATTTCCTTAACCTGCTAATTTCACATATGGTGTTCAACAGGGGTCAGTCCTCGGCCCCTGTTGGTTCAATTTCACTCACTGTATTAATTTAGCTGACTTGACTTTGCCTTTTATTATGTGAGTGGTATCATTAATACATTATTTTCCTTGTAGCCCAAACTCATGATGTCTCAGAGGCGACAGCCAGTGGCCGGAGGCATAATGTTTTTGGGTGGTCCGTCTGTCCCATTCCCGTGGATGTGATATCTCAAGAATGCCTTGAAGGAATTTCTTCAAATCTGGTGCAAATATTCAGTTGCACTGATTAGATTTTGGGGGTCAAAGGTCAAAAGCTAAAGGGCACGGTGACCTCACAAAGCACAGTTTGTGAAGGAGATATCTCTGGAACGTCGTCAAGAAATTCTTTCACATTTGGCTCAAACATTCACTTGGACTCAAAGGTTAAGCCACTTGATTTTGGTAGCCAAAGGTTAAAGGTCAAGATCACGGTGGCCTCATGTTTATGTTTTTCTTGAAAGTGATATCTTAAGATCAGCTGTCACTTCACTCTTGATTCATATGAGGCAAAAACCACACAAAATCTCTTTAATGCACTATTACAATCTGGTTGTTCTAAGTGAAAATACTCTCCAGGTGATGTCTTGTTATGTTTCTATTCTTATTTTTAACACTGCTTCTGTATTTCTGTCTATTTCTGTCTCCAGCTTTCTGGTCCTTCATGTGGTTTGTGGGTTTCTGCTTCCTGGCCAACCAGTGGCAGGTGACAAACCACGATGACAACCCGCTGAGGGAGGGAGGTGACGCTGCCCGGGCAGCCATCACCTTCTCCTTCTTCTCCATCTTCACCTGGGTAAGTCCCCTCGACCTCCTCATAACACAGCCTGACATCACACCTGCCATTATTTAAACTTTGCAGCAGTGCTGTTGGTGACATGACAACCTAAACTTGTGACTTGTGTTTTCCTTTACTTGCCAACGTAGCCATCAAGCTGTGTGAAGGTGTTTGAATTCATTAATGTTGCTCCATCTTCTTTTTGGTTTGTGTGTGGATGCGTGTGAACCATAGACTATAAATAAAGATGGACGACACAAAAGCCAAATCATCTTCAGTACCACCTGGTGGCTGGCTGCAGTATAGGTCAGATTTTAGTATAGGTCAATTTTTTTTTTTTATGAAATTCAATAAAATAGAATAAAGAAATTCAGGTAAAATCAGGAGAGGCGATAAAAGTATGTTTTAACATGGGCTTTAAAGGAGATCTCTGACTCAGCTGACCTGATTTCCTCATAGACCCTGTGTCCTCCATGTTAGCATACAGGACATGGGACGGACAAAAAAATCTAAACGCACATCAGGTGCTCATTTTTGTAAAACGATGAATGTGTCGTCCATCTTTAATCTCAATCTACGGTGTGAACATTTTGATTTGCGGGCATGTGACATCATTAAGTGTGTGGATGTTGTTCCAACAGGCCGCCCAGACTCTCTTCTCTGTGGAGAAGTTAAAGAATGTGTCATTTGAAGAGGAATACATCAAGCTCTTCCCTCCTCAGCCTCATCAACCTTTAGTGTGACTCTGCTCTGTCTTCTGCTGCTTTAACCTCCCAGCAGCTGGTCGCACACACTCCTTTACTGTGTTGTTAAAAGGCCCCCCCCCCCCCCCCCAGCAACAACACGGTACTGCTGGAAGTGAGTGTATTTGTAAACCAGAAGTGAGAAGAACAGCTGCTCCAGGTTTGTTCCTGACTGCAGCACATTAGTATGATCGTTTATGTGCAGGTGGGTTGAAACTGGGCCGAGTTGATTCAGATGATTCAACGGTTGCGTCACCAAACGCTGAGATTCGACTTAAACACCTATTTAAATTCCTGCAGAACCAACGTTTTGGAAGGAGAGCTGCCTGCCTGCTGGAAATCTAAAGCAAAGCCTAATATCAGTTATTCGTGTCTTTTTGATTTTGATGGAAAAGTAAACCTGGAAAAATAAACCAAAGGATTAAAAAAAAAAAGCATTCAAGCTGAATGTTTTAATGTTTGGTTTTTGTGTTCTCCGTCTTCTATGTGGTTTTTCTGTTTAGGTTTTTACTTCTTACTCAAAGCCCGGCAGCTCAGCAGCTGGTTGGTGAGGACGTCGGGTTTCTGAAAAACTCTTAACTTGACGTCTTTGTCTGCGTCTTCTATGTTTATAGGGCTCATCTTTTTCAACCTCCTTCTTTTAAAAATAATATTATATTATGAAGTTTAGCCGGTAGATTGGATGTTTAGTTTATTATTTGCTTTTTGAGATTGACCTCACTGTTAAATTGCAGTATTACACCATTTGATTGCATAGTCACTGGATTTCTATGGCTTGAAACTGTTGCTTGATATTGAGCCGTGAATTTGTTTCATAACATAACAACACTGACATCTTCTCTCTACACCCTGAAAAGTTCAGGGTTGAGTCTGTGAAATGTTTTGTGTTGTGATGGAGCCGAGAGAAATAAAGGTTGATTCAGACTCTTTGAGCAGCGTCGGTCGAGACGCTTGAATAACATTTCCTCCTGACACTTCCCAGAACTCTGAACTTTAAATCAACTCTACTCTCTCTCTCTGTGGTTCTGTCTTCTCATTATATCTGTGGTGCATATTGAGAGAGTGGTGAGATCTGTGGTGTTTGACATTCCCGGGCCTCAGATATTCAATAATGCACAAAGTCTCTGTTGCAGCTGAAGGATGGAGCCTGTTTTGCTTTGCTCTCAGAAGAACTAACCTGCTCTGACTAAATAACTCCGCTTCACGAGCTTCCCCGGCAACTAATCAATGTTTCCTTCTGTCTTTCTCTTCTCTCTCTCCTCCCCCTGCTCTAACACCACCGCTCACATCTCTGCTTCTTCATCCATCTCCACACCTTTCAATCACCTTTTCTGTTGCCTCCATCCTCCTCCGCCTCTCCAAGGGGGTCCAGTCCTTCCTGGGCTTCCAGAGGTACAAGCTGGGCGCCGACTCGGCCCTTTTCTCCCAGGAATACATGGACCCCAGCCAGGACGCAGCCGCAGCCCCCTACACCTCCTTCGGTGGAGACGACCTGGAGAGCCCGGGAGGCGGAGGAGGAGCAGGAGCAGGAGGAGGAGCAGGAGGAGGAGGAGGGACCCAGGCCAACAGCGACAGTGCATTCGATGGCACTGGAGGCTACCAGCGTCAGGACTACTGAGATGTTAGTGGAGGATCTGGATGACGTTGCCCAAAGTTTCTAATTTAGAGCAGTTTGTATTGTTTCTATGCGTTAAAATTTAGACCAGGCAAAACACGTGGTTAACTTGTCCCGGTACCAGTGGTTTTGATCCAGTATTAGACGAAATTTTACTCTGAAAAATTGTCATTCAAATATGTCATAGGCAAAGGATACACCAACAAATAGTAATAAACGGTAACATGTAATTATATAATAATTATATTTTATTATGGGTTCAAAAGAATACTAATATTGGGTCGGAACGATGTAGCTTAGTTTTAGTTTTGACCCGGTGATATTATTTAGCACATGCAAAGAATTAATTAATTCTTATCCACAATCTGCGAATATATACAACACAACATGGACTTAGTTACACAATGACAACAAAAATCATGAAAAACATCAGATAATGAAGATTTAAATATCACCAAAGGAAATTGAAGACGGCTCATTCAATTTAAAAGGTGCATTAACACCTGAACCCAGTTCTGGAAACATTAGTTCTCTTTAGCCAGCGTGACTGGACAGTTTCAAACCAGATCAGTTTCTGTGGGACAAACAACAGAGTCTGCCTCCAGGTCAGGAATCTTGGGCAACCTCTCAGATTTCTGGGTAGAAACTGGCGGTGGGATAAAAGCTGGATGATGTGTCTGTGAAGGCGTCCGTGTGATGGCCGAGACGCTGGAGTTCGATCGGAGGTCTTCCGGAGGGTTGAGGGACTTAGAGAGAAACGGTCACACTGTAGCAGATCAATGCTCGTGACCTCACTGCCTTCATCTCCAGAGGTCCACAGTCGGTCAGCGAAATGATCAGCGTTAGTTGAAAACCCCCTCAAACAAACACGTGCGAGCACAGGTCCACGGGCTTATTGATTTTAAACAGTTACAAGGTTCTGCTGACGAAACTCCTCAGAGGTGCATTACAGGATATCAGCATCGTGGTGTAACTGGCAACTAATCCCCTCGACCGTGAAACAAGAGTGTGTGTGCGTGCGTGTGAGTGTGTGAGCGTGTGTGTGTGTTGAAAAGAAAAGTCCTCTGTTAGTTTTTTTTAAGTTGATGTGTGGATGTCTGTGTTTTCCTGTTTCCCTCTCTCTCTCCTCGATTAATGCCTTCGTGCTGACTGCCAAGCCAAATCCAACAAACACAGGGCAACGTGTATTTACCCATCATGCACCGCATCACCGTTCTATTATGACATCTCTATGGTGAAACTGAATTTGAATCTGGTTCTGGTCCCTAAAACCCCCTCAAACAAAGACCAATCGTTTGACGTCATTCCAGAGCAGGTCCGTCAACCAACCACCCAGAAGAACATCACTTTATTTATCTATCATTTCCAAAAATTACTTCTGCAAACAACCATGAACACCCTGAGTATTTATGAACACGCATTGCTCCTTTTTTTTCTTAAAGAATAAAGTATAACTATCTCTCTATAAATATGTGTAAATCTATAATTCAGTATATTATAGTGTTTATTTTAGGGCATTATGCTAGTTCTGTATAAAAAAAAATGAAAAGACAAAAGAAAGAAAATCTGTGGTCTGTCAAGTGTTATTGTGATAAGATATATACGGTTCAGTGAGGTCGTCCACGCCTCATCCTTTATGTTGCTTTCAGGGTAAGGAGATGCTTTTATTTTGGAATAATAATATCTACTATCAAAAAAAAAATACAGCAACAAAAAATGTGACCAAATTATTAAAAAAAAGTATACATGCACATATATATATACTTTATACTGTACAACAGTGTAGACTTAGACATGTGTGTTCTGTGAAATATGTTTAAAAAGTGAAGGTAAGATGTAAAGAAAAAGATTGTGTACAAATGTTTTTGATGTGTTTGATTTTAACCAATAAAAATAAAGAAAATGCTGATAAAGGTTGAATTGAATGATCTGGGCTTTCTGTTATATACATTTATAGAAATAAGAATATTAGATTCCGAGGTTTAAGTCTTTATCATTGATACACAACAACTTTTACACTTGTATGGGCTGATTGTACGAGAATCATTTCTATTGTTCGTTTCACACAAACCAAATAACAGAATTACTGGAGATAAGTGCTCATGCAAGTGTTTTTTACTTTGGCCCTGAAGTGCAAATCATAACTCACAAAACACAACAGCAAATAATACTTTTATGCATTGCTGATTTATTGTTGTGTTTTGTGATTAGACGTTTGTGCTTTGCACAGTGAAGCATGTTGTATTATTCTTTTTTTTTTCAAACATCCAGTCAGTCCAGAATTAAAATCAGAGTGAAGCTGTTCAACGACGTGATTTAACTGATAGTTTAAGATGTATTTGATAATTACCATAATTTTCTTAATTTTAGACACAGACCTCTTACTGTGACTTATATTTATTGACATGCACCATCGATATATACATTTTCCTCCAGGGATAAATGTGTCACTATTAGTTTATCAGATACATGTATTATGATCACATCAGGACGTGTTAATTAAAATAAGTTATGACAATGATTAATCACAAAATGATCCTCAGCCAAT
Organism: Reinhardtius hippoglossoides; assembly: GCA_006182925.3. Classification (NCBI taxonomy): domain Eukaryota; kingdom Metazoa; phylum Chordata; class Actinopteri; order Pleuronectiformes; family Pleuronectidae; genus Reinhardtius; species Reinhardtius hippoglossoides. The sequence goes on along the minus strand of CM031671.1, from coordinate 25,801,593 downwards.
AGGCCTGATTGCAGTTGTAGTTACCATTGAAGCCAGAGGAGGGGGGTGTTGTCAAGGTTACCCAGTGTAATATTCATTTTATTTTATGTCACTCTTGTTATTTACTGTTTGCACAATTAAAGAAAAACAATGAATTCCATTCAATTAAATTGTATTTGTATAACCAAATCATAATATACATTATTTCAAATATAAATATTATTCATTATATGTATTTATAAATAATCAATTGATAATTTATAAATAAATATAATAAAGAAATTCTTAAACAATAATTTTTCATAAACTTGCAGAAAAATAAACTCAAATTTAAGTGCTCTACAAAAACGTACAGATGCTGCCTTCAAGTGCTATCGGAAAAAAATGAGCAAAGCACTTTTGCGTCTAACGGAAACAAGACGTCCGGAGATAAAACACTTTTAAATCAGTGCGAAATCTTCATAAGCAAGTGAAATCACAACAGTGAATCAATGATCGATAAATAAACACGTGTATTTATGGTGAACGTGCTGTTTTTGTTAGTAACGGTGAAACTTGTAAGGGAGGTGAGCCGCGGGTCCCTGAATGCAGCAGCACCCGTCCAACATGGCGGCGCAGCGCAGGACTTTGATGCAAAGCGTAAGTTGAAAACTCCGCTTCTCGCTTCTTCCTCTCGCTCCCGTCTCCTCGCGGACACGTCGTCGGACACGTCCTCTGTCCCCCTCGGTGTCCGTCTCCGTCTCGTCGCAGCTGGGGCGTCGCGTCGCGTCTCTCAGCGACGCTCCGGCCGCTGCTAGCTGCTTCGGGTTTAGCTCGTCCGGATGTTTGCTAACAGCTTCCTGGACCGAGACCCTCCGGACATTGTCCTCGATCTGTGACAAGTGGGTGGAGGTCGGTGGAGCCGCGAGCTGCACGTGAACCTCGGGTCACGTTAGCATCGTTTGGGTTGTTAACACCTCCACGTGGGAATCAGCTGAGGATCACGATTAGCTCACTAGCTGCTTTGTAAACAAACAGGCTAAAGGAAGAATTGGCTTTTATTTCAAGTTTTAAAATTGTGGGAAGTGATGTTTTGATTTAGTGAGTTTCACTTGGTATGGTTCCTGATAAACTTTATATCTGTGCTTTCTGTGATAGTTGTCTGTTTGGTTTTGTGTGTCCAAGTTTTCCTGTGACACAGCTCTGTAATTATTCATTTAATTCATAAACATGTTTATTTGTCACTTTGCATCCTGCTGATTGTCATTTCTCATATAGAAACTGTTCTTAGTTATTATTGTTATAATTATTATTAGGTTTTCTAGTAGACTGTGGTCTAGGTCTTGTCACAACTGTTGACACGGAGAACTAAAATGAAATTCAAATCAGAATAGTTTGTTATAATCTATATCTTACAGTGAATACATGTTTTTTGTATTCTCTATTTACAGATGTTAACACATAATTTATATATGTGTTAACATCTGTAAATAGATCTGTAAATAATGACATTACAGTGTTTAATAAAAGATTATGCTTTGTTATTGGACATCATTCTTGTTTTCCGGGTATAAAGCTTAAGAGTAGTTGAATCCAAATAATGTTCTTAATAGTTCTTACTTTTTAACTTGTAGAGCACCTTGTAACTTTAGTTAACTTTTTTATTTTTTTTAAAATCTTATTCTACAAGTTAAATAGCATCTGTTAACACTTTCTAGTAGCATTTTTACGGTTGAGTTAATTGGTGGGGGGGGGGGGGGAACTATTAACGTCCATGACCGTCTGAAGTAAAGAATTTAGTCATTTTTAAAATGTCGTCACAATAATTTGGTGGAACTCTAAGAAGATGTGAATGAATATAGTTTTCTTACAGTTGACCTTCATCAGATAAGCTCCACAGATCACTGCTGATGAGTGATGCCTTCTCCCCTTTTTCTCTTTTGCCCCCCCGACAGCATCAGAGCTGGACCGACGACCTGCCGCTGTGTCAGATGTGTGGAGTCGGCTCAGCCACCAACTGCGTGTACAGTCCCGACGATAAAGGAACCCAGAGCCATCCCAATGAGGACGGACACCTCCGGTTCAGGTGAGACCTCAGTCAGAATACAAACTGTACAACTAACTGCTGAGGAGGAAACAGCCGACTTATGTTCAACATCTGCATCTCGATACATCTGTCAATTTCTACGATGACCCATTTAGTTTTTCTCAAAACATAAAAGCGCTTGGCCACCACGTCTCTCCCAACCTGCCAGATGTGAAGGATGTTTTGTTGTCCATACTCTCGCAGTCCTTCCTCCTTGAAGTGAAACAGGAGCCTCATGTTCGCTGTGTTTTCTCCACCAATCAGAGGCGAGGATGGCTGCTTCCTGTACGGGGTTTTTAACGGTTACGATGGCAGCAGAGTGGCCAGCTTCGCCTCCCAGTGTCTGACGGCTGAGCTGCTTCTGGGACAGCTCAAATCCAACCACACGGACAGCGACGTCCGCAGGATCCTCACTCAGGTCTGCAGGATTCTCACACACATGTCTACACTATTACGAGCGTGCACTTGGCATCGATGGTGCGTATGATCCACATATTACATGTAGATATCTGTCGTTGTTTTTGCAGGCGTTCGATGTGGTGGAGAAGAGCTACTTCGAGACAATAGACGATGCTCTGGCGGAGAAGGCTCACCTCTCCAACTACGTCCTACCGCAGCACGAGGTAGACATGCTCCGCACTCGTACTCTGCAAAGCACATCCACAGATTAAGCTGGAAATTAACTTGGGAACTCCTCTGTCGGTTTCCATAGCAACCGCAGATTTGGGCATTAGCCTGAGCCATCGGAGACAGAGCCTGTTATGTTCTAATTGGTCTCATCAGCCTGTTTCATTAGATGAGCGTCTCTCTGTTTTCCCTTCTCGGGATCGAGCTCTTCCTGCCCCCCCCCCCCCCCCCCCCCCCCTCCCCTTCCTTATTTCCCTCTTCAGTGTTCAGGTTGATATTGTGGCGGGCCGCCAAAAAATAAAACATTGCATCGCAAACACTAGTTTAATTAAGAACATCTAGTTATATTATCCCCTTCTCTGTTCTCTCACTTTTTCTTGTTTTCTTATCGGTTTCTTTCACGCTCACTATCTTCTATCTCACCTCTTATCATGTTTCCTATCACCTCCTGCCGTTTCCTTTCTTCCTCCTCCGCCGCTCCTCCCTTTCCTCTCGTCTTCACCTGCACTTCATCTCGTCTCAACGCTCTTTTAATTCCCATCCCTCTTTTATCTTTTCTCTCATTTCCTGTCTCACCTTCAATCTGCTCGCTCCTACTGATTTTGTTTTCCCGTTTCTTTGTTCCCCTTCCTTCCTCCTCCTTCTACCTACTATATTTTCTTTGCTCACCTTTCCCACTACCACCCCCTTCCTCTCTCCTCCCCTCCTTCCTCTTCTTCATTTCCTGGCTGCTCAGAATGTGTCCTTCCACCAGCTTTCTCCTCAGAGTCAGAAGGTGCAGGAGCGTCTGAAGGAGCTGGAGCAGGAGGTGTCAGGAGGAGCTACAGCTGTGGTGGCGCTGATCCTCAACAACAAGCTCTACATCGCTAATGTTGGTACGGACACACACGTTCACAGAACACCCAAAGTCTGACAGGATAGTCCTGAGAGTGGGATTTAAATTATGCTACCACCAATTCAATATATCCGACCAAAGCACATTGATACTACATCATCTGATTTATAGTAATCAACACTGTGTTCTCCACCAAAATAGAAGTCAATTCAGTATCTGCTTCACGCCAGTAGATGGCAGTCTTCAGATAGATTTGGGTTTGCAGTAATTTCTCTCTTTCAAGTCAGACCTCACTAGTCTTCCCACTAGTGACCAGAGAGTTTGAATATATTTCAGGGGCGAAATCATAACCTGGCGAAGGTCATTAGTAACCAGAGGCCAATGGTCAAGGGTTTATAAATGATTTATTTATCAAATATTCAATATTTTTGGGGGTCATGTGCTCTTATTCACTCAAATACACACATTTAAATACAAACTTGTCAACCAACATGGGGATTGAAATACTATCTCAGATTATTGATCCAGATTATGTATGCATTTCCCATGGTTCTGAATTACCTAAACCAAGCTCAGTCTGTCTCACGCAGCCACCATGAAATGCCCTCCAGCAAACACGTGTTTATTTCCAGAGAAAACCAGAAACCTGTTCCCACAGCTTCTTTTTTCTGTGGCCTTCACACAAATGTTGGAATCACATCGACTCCCTTGATTCAAACATACCTACAGCCTTGGTCATTGTTTTTTTAATCCCCGGTGCCAAATCTGGCTCCTGTGAACAACAGCTGCAGGGGCAGTACCTCGATGGGTCGCTCTGTGTATGTTTGTATAAGTGTGTGGGTGGGTGTGTGTAAAGTGTTCACATTCCTACCTGAAACAGAAAAGAAGGGATCTGTCATTAATATTTTACTACAGCAACCTGCAGGCCATTTTAAATGTGATAGGCAGACATTCACAGACACATCAACCCTGAGGGGCCACAGTCATTTCTAAGAATCTCTATTTCAAGAATCATCAAAGTTAAACACGAGGGTTCCAGAGTCAAGTCACTGTAGATGGTACTTGTTTCATGTAACTAGGCACCGTGTGTCTTCTTACTTCTACTCAAACTTATAATCGGGAGAACGGCATCTCCGCTCCGCTCCGGTGAGCCAGGCAGGAACACCAACCAGAGCGTTAGCAGCTAGCTGTAAGAAACTGGGCACATGCATCCTGAATCCTCCCTGCCTGCTGAGGATGGTAAAACAATTAAGCATCATCAGGACAAATATAGTATATATACTATCCTTTACAAATGTAATGATTGGTTTTCATTCTTTCTGTTATATAAGTTGTAATGTTTGATGTCACAACAAGTAGATAATGCATCAACATTAGTAAACCCTGTTAGTGGACATGGTTCTTTGACTTCTTAGGTTGCCGGTTCCTTTTCTGCCAGCATGCATGTAGTTCTGAGGCTCAAACTGCGTCTTGTATTTATGACAATGATAAAAATGTGAATTATGCTTTGCACCTGCAGGGGGACCCAAAGTGTACATTTACATTTTACCAGAGAGGAAGTCTTACATGCTGCTTCCATCTGACTCCAGTGCTGCACTCTTTCTATATCACTATAGTTAGGAGCGTTTCCTAAATCCCATAAATGTACGGTTGAGTTTGAAGCTTGGTTGCATCTTTCACTTTGTAGTCTCTTAAGAAAAGATCCCCCCCCCCCCCCCCCCCCCACCCACCCACCCTCTTTCTCTGTGTGTTCGTTTTCCTTTGTCCTCAAGGACATGACACAGAGTGCTGAAGTGGGGTGGGGGTGGTAGCAATTAGACGTGGGTAGGAAGGAGGAGGACTGTTCTTCCTGCTGGTCGGTTGTGTGAGGGTCAGGAGTTCAAAGTTGGCAGAACATGAATCCCACAGAGGTTTCCACATAAGCGTAGGAAGTGGGCTCTGAAAAGCACTCCCAGCTGTCTGTTGATGTGAAATATATTTGACAGTTAAGGTCGTATGACCCATAATTTGATATGCTGGGAGTAGGAGTGTGTGTGTGTGTGTGTGTAACAAGGATATATGAACATACAAAAAGCATGGTTGGGTATTCTTTACTGAAACATTAGCCTATTAATCACTACAATGTCAACACTGCCAGGTTAGATCTACACAGCTGAGAGTATCATGGACAGTTTCAACAGCAGACGGACTGACTTGGTTGCATTCCATTTAGATGTACGTTTAAGAAAGGCAGAGAATTTGCAGATATCTTTTACCTCCTCATTTTATTTCATCAGCGGCACCGAGAGGCTGTTAAAACATTTATTTAGTTTTTACCATCCTATGCAGACAGGCAGGATTCAGCATACATTTGGAAGTTACCACTTTCGTATCCTCCCTGGTAGAAATCGACAAATACAACTGCTCTTTTTGTAAATACTCTTGTGCTTGTTGTTGTGTTCTGCGGCTCCAGGTACCAACAGGGTGCTGCTGTGTAAGTCCAGCAGCGATGGCCAGAATCAGGTTCTCCAGATCGGCCGACCACACAACACCGACAACGAGGACGAGCTGCAGCGACTCACCGCTCTGGGTGAGACACGGATAGACGGTCATGGAGAAAGATGATTCTTATTGTTGTGTAGATTTAGTTTTGTTTCTGTGTCTGACTTTGCATTTTTTTAATTTTTGAAAAAGGGCTATACGGATATTTCAAATTATCAGCTAGACGTCGACAATTCACCAATTTTAGTGTTGCCTCTTTCCTCTTGTTCTCAGCAGACTGCTTTTTTCCTGGGAATTAACAAGACACCAAGCAATGAATCCCATGAAAGGTTAAACAGAGTTTAGAGTTGATTTCTTTCATCTCATTTCGGTCTCGTTTTAACTTTGAAGAAAAGCTTTTTGCATTTGATTGTCCTTAATCTTTTATTTAGTTTTTATCAACTTAAATATCTGTGGTTCTTACAGATTAATAGACAGAAATATATCCTGGTTATATTGGAATAAAAAGTGATTTTTACTACAGCAGACTAAGTCCATTCAGCTGTTACTGTGCAGGACAGAGACTCAGCCATTAGTGTAGACTAGCTTGCACTGTGTCATCTATCCATGGTGGACAGCCAAGCTAATGGTCCAGTAATGAAGGTTGTGTGTGTAACAGAAAATACATACATTGTGAAAAGCTTTGCAGAAGAAGCGTTAAGTGTGGGCTGGCACCTGTAATAAATATTCTGCGGAATTGGCTGCATCGATCCCCAGCGTTTCGCGGGGCGCCATTAGAGGAGGAGGCAGAGCTCCGTCTCTTTGTTCGTTGCTCCGTCTCTTTGTCTCTGCCAGGCGGGAGTCACGTAATTGCTCTGCTTTTCAGGCCCTTCTCTGAATGATTTAAATGAAATGGCAGTCATTCCATTAACCCAGCTGAAGGTGACCTCTCCCCTCATATTTCCATCCCACCCTCCCGCTCCCTGCCTCCTCTTATTGCTCTTGTCTCATTGCTTTGTCCTCTTCTTCTCCCCCCCCCATACAAAAATCTCCTGCTCGCTATCCACCGTCCTAAGACTCATCTGCTTTATGCTCCTCCATAACGCCTCTCGTCTCCTCTAGGTGTGGATTCTGCTCGTGTGAGGCAGGCGGGCCAGATAGCGGGACAGAGCAGCACCAGGAGACTGGGAGACTACCGGGTCAAATTCAACTACAATGAAATCGACCTGCTCAGGTGAAGCCACAAACACGCTGTCTATTCATAAAGCAAACTCCTCCAGATAGTTGCCTTGTCTGTTTAATCCACAAACAGAAATCCCAAACTCTCAAGTGGTGTCTTCACTGGTCAGAGTGTTAATGTGTTAATCAGTCAAATTGGACTGAACCGGTCTTTATGCTAAGCTAACATCAAATTAGCACCAGCTTGATCTGATTTAAAATATTTCACACATAAAATGAGAGAGTGGCATCAATCCTTTCATTTCCCTCTGGGCCACAAAGTGATATTTGGGGTAAATATCACACTATCTACTTAAAGAGCCGTGTTTCAAGGGAAAATGTGACGACTGAAGAAATATTTAGAAGTTGCCTCTGCCAGTGTGTGTGTGTGTGTGTTCATCAGTACCTGGACAGTTCTGGCTTCATTATCAGAGCTGACTCTGTTCCAGTGCTTACTTTTTACGACACCTGAACCTCCTGGAATTCTGTAATCCAGGGCCCCCCCCCCCCCCCCTTCTCTCACATGTCTCATTTCCTGTTCTTGTCTGTTGCTCAGGCCAAGCAAGTGCGGCTCAGATATCTGTGAGTCATGCCAAGAATGATCCTCAATGAGACGCACAAAGGAATCCTTATAGGATTTCCTCCTTAGGGCCGTCGGAGAGAGTGCAGGAAATTTGATGTGTTCAAAGTATACGCAATCGATCTTTGGGTCGATGGGAGTAGCTGGATTTATTGTATTCATTTCAGATGCTCTTACAGTCAGACGGTTTACTCACAAAGAGGCTGCATGTGAGAACACAAATGTCCTTTTCTGGAACTCTTCCTGCCTGCCCCCGGGTAGAGTCCGAGAAATGTCTGATTGAGGGAGAATACAACAGGTTGATGACATTTCTAACCACTTGGCGGACATCAAACTAAACAAACATAAACAAACATTTTCTAGAGTCTGTGAAACTCTAGAAAATGTTCATACGCAACTTTCTGGACATTTTCCAGAGTTCACATCCGAAAACAGTTTGTGCTTGTTTCCTTCTTTATCTCTTTGTGTTGTTCATTTATCTACATATCTATCTTTTTGTCTTCCTCTGCCATCAGTGCGGCAAAGACCAAACCAATCATTGCAGAGCCTGAGATTCCCGTCAGCCAATCTTTGGACAGTGTGACGGGCTTCTTGTTGCTCATGTCAGAAGGACTAATCAATGCTCTGGAGTCGGCCCATGGCACCGAACAGGCCAATCAGGTTCGTGCATTCATCCTGACAGTTTCTTTCCACCTCAGCCAATTTACCTTCACTTAATTTATCTCTTTAATCTGTGGTAATATTTCTCTACTTCTTACTCTGTCTCTAACCTTCAACCTTCTTTTGTCATTCTACCCGGACTTCCTTTCTCCTTTGTTTTATTAATGTAATCGTTATGTGTTTTTCTGTGTCCTCTTCTTGTAATCACATCCACGTGACCACTTAGTCTGAAAGTCCATTATCGGCGTCTTTTCCTCCTCTTCTCTTCTCCAAATTTTCTTTTCACCCTCTTATCATTCTTCCTCTAACTCTAACATCGATATATCTTTCCCCGTCTCCTCTAGGAAATTGTTGCCATGGTAGCAGCAGAGCTGGCCCTCCAGACCAGTCTGGAGGCTGTGGCTCAGTCGGTGGTGGAGCGCGTCAAGCGGCTGCACCACGACGTCTACGTGTCCGGCCGTCAGAGGGCGACCTTCTGTTCTCAGCACGAGGACATGACTCTGCTCATCCGTACGCTCAACTACCCGCTGGCTGATGGAGCGCTCACACCCACTCAGGGTAGGACTGGTCCACATATCACAGAAAGTCCTGGGACACACCTCTGTACTGGTTACACCAACGCCAGTGTTCCTCACTTTGAACTTAGAGAAATGTGCCAAATATATAATTCAAATTCATACAGTATGTTAAAGAATCATAAAGTCTTCATATCAGTGGTTTGTAACCTTTCTGGGCTGTAACTCTAAAAACGAGCTGTTACCACTTGTAGCACAATCTATTTTAAACTTTTTTTAATCAGGCCTGAGGAGATGAAGCTTCACAGTACCTTTTTAAGATATTAACAGAGAAGAATATCCTACTTCTGATTACTTTTTCAATTTTTTTAATTAAAATCTGGTAAAGGAACGTTTCTGAAAAAAGGGTTTAAGAAACATTAGAAGAAGTTATGTCCTAAGCTGATCCTAAATATCAGTATCAGTTTTATAGTTCTGAATCATGACCTCCACATATCTAACATCCTGTAGAAAGTATGTGAAGAGTGTTTTCACTCCTGAAAATACTACAAGCAGTTCCTCTGCTTCTTTTCTTCTTCTATTGTTTAATGTTGTGTTTACTTCCTGCAACTGGTCCAAACGTCCTAACTATTCAGAACAGTGATCCCAAACTGCAACTGTACTGAAACCATGGTTCAGTTGGATCTGGACAGAGATCACCTCGTTAGAAGAAACCTTGAAATAACATTACGTCTATCCTTGTCTGAGCAGCCGGCTTTTATTTTGTAAAGGCAAAGATTTTATGAAGTGTGGCCAAAAATATCACAACAAACCAAATATCCAATTTACTCCAGGTCTCTGAGTTATATTTTTAATGCTGAGCTTTTCCCATTCTTGTTTTTCTTAATAATATCACTTATGAAAAGTAAATAACAATATCGTCTCTTTTTGTATTCCCCCTTCTTCCAGGGGGCCGTATCTACCCTGTGTCTGTGCCCTACTCCAACAGCCAGAGCACCAGTAAAACGAGCGTCACCCTCTCACTGGTCATGCCCTCCCAAAACACCCTCACCAATGGAACCAACACTGCGTCCACCTTAGAGGAAGGCACCCCCACGCCAGGGTAAGCATGGTTTTTCTCCTTTGTCCGCCCCTGGTTCCCTCCCACTCTTTACGTTTGGTCTGGGTACGCTTGGTTTTTATTCATTTGCATGTTTTTCCCTGCTGTTCAGACCCCGATTCGTGCTTTTTGTCTCGTATCTGTTGCGCCTTCATATCACAAACTTGATTTCCACTTGGTGTCCCGCCGCCTACTGTACCTGTTTGAGTTAAGCTTGTTTGAACTCCCACGTGCCGCTCTTTACTCTGAGTTATTCTGACTCAACACCTCACTCCCTCCCTGCTGGTAAGTTTGTTTGTGTATTTTTTAGAGAACCCTGTCCTCCCTCCCTTGTTCTATTTGTTTTAAGTAAGCTTGATATTTACTTCCCTGTGTCCCTCCTCTGCTTGCTTATTTACGTGTGAGTGTGATTTTCACTTCCCCAATGTTCCAATGTGTGTGAGGCCTGGATTCATTTCACAGTGTCCAAAGGGCAGATTGATCTTTTACAGCTGAATCAATATTTAGTAATTGTCATAAGGATACGGTGTATATCATATACTACAAGTATGTAGATGTGATTACAGCAGTTAAGCTCTCGGGCGACCTCTTTACAATTGATTTACTGTGTTTGGCAGAAACAAATGACACAGGAAGTCATTCATGCTTTCCCAAGAAAAAAATAATATTACAAATTGCTGTGAGTAACTGGCCCCGGTCCTGCCTGCGCTGCCAGCCGGTGTCGACCACATGCTTTTTCCATCACCTACATCACAGCTGGTAAAACGGTAATGGACTGTGTTTGTTTAGCGTATTTCTAGGTGGCTCCTCGAAGCACTTTAAATACAAGTCACATCCACACAGCGCTTCTATACATCTTTTCTATCACTGACACTCCGGCGTGTGGACAAGGGAAGCAGGGGATTGATGGGTTAGTCGACAATCCGCTCTACCCCCTGAGCCGCAGCCGCCCGGCTGGGTGTGATCACAGGACGTGTCAGCTCTCATCCAAGAGGCGTGTTCAGCTCTCTGAGATGGGAGGTGAAACGTCTTCAAGAAACACAAGCAAACCTACTGAAGACACCAAGACCTGGATGGCTGAGAATCTTCACAGTTATAACGATGATGATAGTAAAACTTCTTTCAAATTGGTCAAATCTTTCTTCTTAGTAGACCTGCAGTTCATTGGGTATCTGAGTCCCTCACTTTGCTCTCTCTCTCTCTCGCTTATCGCTCCGACACTAACTCACACAACATTTTGGATTTCGTGAACAGAAATGATGTTTATTTGATGTCAGGTGTGAACAGACAAACTAAACGCTGTCCACTGGGGATTGAATCTCTCAGGATGGATGTTAATACCAGGTCTGAACTGGCGATATTGAATTAAATAATTTATGATGTTCTTATTTAAATGATCAATATCCTTTTATCATCATTTCAATGTTCTTCCACCAAGTTTATAGCAAAGCATGAATAATTGAGGAACGCACTTTAACCTGCATGTGCAAACCTTCCTCTCTCCTTATTCCCCCCCTTTGCTCAGTCGTTCACCATCTCTTCTTCCTTTAGGACCTCTGCTCTGTTTGTGTCTGTCACTCACTGTCAGACTCACATCTTCATTTCTCTTCCTCATGGTCCCTGACTCGCCTTTATCCATCCCGTGTCCTACTCTTTCGCTTTTCCTTTTGTCGCTCCTTCAGCATGTTTCACCCAACTTCCTCCCAAACCTGCGTCGACGTCCTGCAGCCCATAATTGAACACCCTCTTTTCCCCATCTGTCCCCTTCCTCCTCTCACCCTCTCCACCTCCCTCTTCTCTCTTTCTGCCACCCCACCTCCTCCCCGTCCTCTCCCCGTCTCCACCTCTCTCCTCTGCCTGTCCTCCCATGATATGGACCCCGTCCTCTCCTCCGATGCCCCCTCCTCTTCGTCCTCGATTCCAACTCTCATACCTGCCTCCTCCCCGTCCTCCACCCTCCCCAACCACCCGCCTTACTCCTCCTCCTTCTACTCCTCCGCTCTCCCCAGCAGTCAGAGCCCAACGGCGACCCTCCAGTCCACCAACACCCAGACGCAGAGCTCCAGCTCCAGCTCGGGAGACGGGAGCCTGTTCCGCCAGAGAGGCAGTCAGGCAGCGCAGCCCGACGAGACGGGCAGAGTTCCGCCCTACGTGGACTTCAGTCAGTTTTACAGCCTGTGGGGAAGTGACCACTGTGACGGCCAGAGCACCCAGGGAGGACTGGGACCCCAGTGATGAGGAGGGTGCAGCGAGGAGGCACCTGGATTTTGACGGGAAGGAGACTATAAGAGGTGTTTGGGCTATTAATGTATCATAACTAAAAATAAGTGACCTAAAGGTGCATGAGGACGCATGGAGGACGGACAGAGGTTTTCACGGCCTTGCTATCAAAGAACTGTGAAGCCAAGTGAGAGAAAAAAGTTTCACGACATGCCACGAAATGATCTTTGCTCTTCCGTAACAGATGCTGGTGATGAGTGATTGTGAATATATGTAATCCAGATTGTAGCCATTTTTGTCAGATGTAAAAAAAGAACGTGTAGGAATCTCACAGACCTAAGAATTTGTAGAGCTGAGAGTAATTACAAACTCTCAGGCCTTAAAATGGGATGAAATAATGCGTTTGAAAGTATTTTTTTTATATGTACTGAAATATATCACTCAAATGAATCAACGGACTCTCTTGGCGTCTCTTCGTGGTTACTCTCTCACCTGTTATTATTTTAGCTTGATGTCTTCAAACAAGACTTGGACATTACCTGTGGTGACAGGTGGTCACATACGATTTAAATAATATACGTAACCAGTCAAGCTTCATTCAAACGGACACAGGTAGTCGATTGGGGAGCAGCTACATGGCACCGGGCCCTTCGTTAGTCAGGACCAGAGGAAATCCACTGTACAGCTTCACTAGAGAATAATTCAAAACGTTTTATTTAGTAGATGAAGAAGTGCAAAGAAATGATCATTCTTTATTTCTTGAAAATTAAATGACAATCCACTCCCCTTCTCTACATCTAACAATAGACTTTACATGAAACTGGACGTTGACTCTGAAAGTGCCTCAACCATGTATTCTCTCAAATGACCAATAGAGGGCGACTCCACTGGTTTTGTAGAAGTCTTGAGAAAATGACTCTTACTACTGTGTTTACTATTCATGATCTAGTTTCAAGTCTTCTTCAATGCAGCAGGATGTTCATTCTCTATATTACGGTGTAGACAATAGGACAATAAAGCTAAAAAACCAAGATGGCGCCGGACAAAACGCCAAACTCAAGGCTCCATACCAGCAGCTTACGAGCTAATGGGTGACGTTGCAGTGGGCACCTGCATCCGACATGTACAATTTTCTGTGTGCAATTTCATTTGTTGAAAATACAAACTGCTTTTTACAGGAGGACCAAAATGAAATAGAAATGTCTAAGATCTGGAGACCTTTCCTTCCTGGAGTGAAGTCAACGATGATCATGCATTTGAAGGCTTCAGTAAATTTCAATGGTTAAAAAAAAAAAGCTATAAAAAAGCCCGAACAACCAAATCGCTGACTGTGGTGGTTTTCAGCGATCGAAATTAAGAGATTCAGTGTCGACCCGATGAAAGACGAGCGGCTGTAACAACAAGCGTTAACGCTGACACGAGGGTTGAGTCGTAGCAAGGCTGTAAGTGTGTGTCCTTGGTTGTGAGGCATGGTCTGCTCTTTCAACATGACAAGCAGGAGCAGTGGAGGAGGACTTCTCGCACACGACAGCGCCGCAGCGTTGATGGATGGGGAGAATGGAGACTTGAGCACGGGGCAGATTGTGTTCATAACGCAGTCAAGTAAAAATATAATCGCACATCATGTGGTGGGTGAGGGCGGGGAAGGAGGAGCGGAGAGGAGAGATTGTTGGAGCAAATGAAGCCATCCATCAAAGTCAGACTGAGACATCACTCTTTGGGTTTTCTGTCACCGCGTGCCGCGCCGCCGCCGCCGCCTTGATCTCCGGAGCACCGAAGCAAGAATCAGACGCTTGTACTCGCTGGCTGAGATGAAAAACTATAATTTCACTTTTGAAAATGATTTTCCGATGTATTTCAGGACATTTTACCAGTGTTTTCTTCTTTCTGCCTCGTTAATGTATCCCACTCAAAGTAATCTGTTTTCCAGAATTACTTTACAAGAGGGAAAAGGGACTTTCTCATGTTTTCACTCCACCAATTCTAGATGTATAGATCTGCAGCCTGTGTCTGCCTGGGACTCTAATGCAGTATGTTAACTCTCTGAGAAAATCCAGCTGTGAGAAATCAGATATCTCAACATCTCTTGCTTTTGCTCAGTGTGTTCATCAGTCGCAACGCAAGGCCAGTGGACAAGGGCATTGGGTTCTGTGGTTGTTCGTCCACCCGTCCCATTGTTGTGAACACAAAATCTCAAGAAGGCCTTGAGGAGATTTCTTCAAATTTGATGAAACTGTTCACTTGGACTCAAGGAGGAACTGATTGGAATTTGGTGGTCAAAGGTCAAAGGTTGCTTTTGGTCTCGTGAAAGCAGCATCTCAGGAACACCTTCAGGGAATCTCTTCAAATTTGGTAAATGGTCATTTGGCCTCAAAAAGGTCAAGTTTATTGTGACCTCATAAAACCCTGTTTTGCTTCTTGAATGCGAAATATTAAAAAACGGGAATATCTTCTTCAAATTTTGAGCCAGTTGTCACTTGGACTCAAATATGAACAGAATAGATTTTAGTGATCCAAGGTCACGTTGACCTCGTATGTAGATTGAAACTGAACTAGTCGGCAGAGGCACACAACCACAGGGCTGGTAATTCATTAGTTTGTTTTGTTTTTTAACTATTTCATCCAGCAAATCCAGGAGTTAATTTCCTTCCCTAAGTTACTGTTAATAAACCGTAATTGGCTTTAATCAGTGAAGTTATTAGAAGAAGAAAAATTTGTAAATGGAAGAAAAACCCATTTACACGAAACCCTCCAATGACCAGTTGGAGCTGAATTGCAGCAGAGAGATGTTTAGTATCAACGCAAGGCGCGTTGCTAATTGCTCATTCCAGGGATAATTGGTGTTTTCCTCCTGCTTAGGCCACGACCTCATTCTTGAAGAGTGGGTTCAATTAACTTCATTGCTCCTTTTGGAAAATGAAAGGCACCGATCAGTCCAAGGTGAAGGATGAGAGGCTGAGCCGAGCTGCTACCGTCCCTTAGCTTCCTGTTTTCTCATGTTTGATTAATGTGCTGTATGATGTGGACCTGCGGTGAGCTGGGAGACCAGCCAGAGTCCAGTTGAAACATGTTGTGCTTTGTAGAACTCGACCTCCTGCGTGTGTGTGTCACCATTGTATATTTCACTTGACAATATTTGCATGAGGTGTGGACCAGTGCTATTCGTATTCCCTGTTCTGTGACATGCAAACATTCTGTGGGATCTTTATCACACTTTATGAGACTACTTTCCATAAGTGTCCAAACAGCAGAGCCTTTGTCCTGCGTCTGTTTCCCTGCAGGAGGCTTTAGTCACTGAAAACATGTTGTGACAGAGGTTCAGGGCGTGAAGTCAGTGGTGGAGGAAACATCCACATCTCCGTTTACTTTAAATGATCAGACTTCCTCATCGGTCAACAGACTGGTCCCTGTTGGTTTTTTATTCTCACTGATGCACCAGTGTAGATGCAACATTTTTTTTATTATAACTTTAAGTAAATTGTATTACTCCAGATGCTGTGGTGGGATTTTGTCTGTTGAGTTTAAGTGCATAATATTTTAGAAAGAAATCACATTTTGTAGTTAAACCTTTGATCATTTAAGACTATAAGAGCATAGCAGGTTTGATGCATGCATACCTTTTTTTTAAATTCTTGCTGTACTTTCCACTTTCTTTTAGACTTGCTATACCATCTTATTTGGATGTAGTAATTGAATTTCCTCAAAATATAAATGAAAATCAACGACAACCAGAACAGCACTTAAAATAAATAAATGTCCACCATGGTCCAACGGTCCCAATAAAGTTTGTCAAGCAGCACCAACACTCCATGAGTTATTTCCCTGGGAAATTGGTGAAAATGTCAAGAAAACACACTTGTGGATTGGCCCCTTCCTCCAGATTGACACCAAACATTAACGGGTGTATTTTCTTGGCTTGACGAACAAACTAATGAACAGGGGTGACAACATAACCTCCTCGGCGGCTGTGAAGCTGAACTCTTAGTGGGGCCTCCAGTCGCTGCCACTTCCTGCTCAGCTGTTTGTTTTAGCCTGTCCATCAGGGGTCAGCGTGGAGCTAGATATCCAGATCTGCCTCAGGCCACGTGATGGGAGAAGTGGCCTGTCCGTTCAGATTCAGACAGAATTTGACTTTGGCAGCAGGGTGCCCAAATGGTTAATAACAAAACCTGTAACCTGAAGCTTGAAGGTTTTATCTCATTAACACATCATGTCAGGCAAGATACACACTGCATGCTTTATACTTTGTCTTTCTGCAGAGGGACATGTTTGGGGAATAATCTGAAAGGGGAGGAGGACGATGAGATGTTACTCTCCCTCGTTATATTCCCTTATTTTGATGCTGTGTCCTGGACTCCACATGGTTGCCCTGCAGCTCTGTGTGTGTTTCGGGTGTAAACACAAGTGATAAAGCAGCATCTCGGCTTCAGTTTGGCGCCCAGGGGAGTGTGGACTGTCATGTTTGTGCAGCCCACACTCACCTGAGTCTTCTCACCTTTAATGGCAGA
This sequence comes from Reinhardtius hippoglossoides, assembly GCA_006182925.3. NCBI lineage: Eukaryota > Metazoa > Chordata > Actinopteri > Pleuronectiformes > Pleuronectidae > Reinhardtius > Reinhardtius hippoglossoides. Next base: position 25,784,827 of record CM031671.1, on the reverse strand, counting down.
GCTTCTTAGCGTCACCCGGGAGCAGGAGCACAGCAGGACAGGGAGCTGGTTGAATCTGGCACCGCTGAGGAGAACCAAGGGCATGAGGACATGTTGGAGGTAAATACAAAAGACTCTTTAATAACAGTTTATCCAGAGGAGGAGGAGGAGGAGAGCTCAGTGTGTGTGTGTGTTGTAAAACAGATACGTGACTGCGTGTCTGATACTCTGTTCATGAAGGAGCAATGCTGGGATCTTCAGCCTGAAAGTAATTATCTTCTTTATTTTCATGTAAAATTTGCTTCTATATTGGAATTGTGTCTTAAAAGTAGGAAAAAACTTTAAAATACAAGGTTTTAGGTGCAAACCGGCAAGAATCTGAAATCAAACAATGTGTTCAAGCTTTTATTGACATTTTGTTCACAGAACAGTTCACCACTCTTCAGGCGTTGTAGCTTTCGTGCTTGGAGTTGAGAGGATCGATATGATTTTTGATTTTTTTTTACCTCTGCTAAGGAGATCATGTTTTCGCCTGCTTTTTTTCACGTTCGTTACCATCCCGAGAACAAATACAAATCTGGATCTGCTGAATGTAAACGTGCTGTATGGTAACAAGGGGTCTAGAAACCTGTTACTACGATGTGTAGCTGAGATACCGTAATGTGGCCTTACTTAACTTAACTGTTCTAGTTGTTCCTGTTTGTCCTTTAGTTTGTTTGTCTGTCTGTCGGCAGGATTATGATAAAACTACCACAGGGATTTTTATTGAAACCCGGTGAAAGGCTGGGACATGAGCCAGGAAAGAACTTAGGCCAATTATGACAAAGGGTTTGATCCAGGAATCCTTTTCACTTTCTCTAAAGTCCGACTCCAGCTAACTTCGACATTTAACAATCCATAAAGCCATATAGTTAGAGGAAATGGAAATTCTATTGGCATTTAACATGGATCCCATTTTCATAGAGGAATGGAGAGAGAGAGAGAGAGAGAGAGAGAGAGGACCTCCAAATGCACAGAGTCAAATATTCAGGAAAGGAGCCTTCTCAGATGACGCTGGAGATATGAGGCTTATCCTGAGACTTTGATCCGAGTCCAGACGAACTCAACTGCTGGCTCCAGGTTTCACCTCCGCGACCAACGAGCTTCCTCTCAGATAAAATTCCACACTGACAGACAGACATTTGGAGCTGGAGACTTGATCACCAGACTGAAGTCAAGGTTACAGGGACCAGAACTGGTGTGAGCGCATATCTGTGGTTTTGTTCTTGCCTTTGAGACAAAAGGCGCAGGGAGTCGTTCCCGGGACACAGACTGTGATGTGTCTGTAATTTAAACTAAACAAAACTATATGAGGTGGAAATAATTCATGTTGAAGCAAAGTTTTATCTTCAGGAAAAATGTAAGTCTCAAAAAGTGAAAAGGTGCATAACTCCCACTCCCACCATTCTATATTGACGACAGCAGTGTTTAGATAAATATGGAGCTGGATGAGCTTTAAAACGACAAGAGAATCATTTCTCTTTGACCTTCATTAAATGAGATATGACCAGTCAGAGCACCTACAAAAGTTCAAGTTCATTAGCCCCTATCGCCCCTAATTGGGCTCAGAGACATTTGGATTCCACGTGTTTCTCGCGCGACCAAATCAGCATGAAAAGTTTCATTAAGAGCTGTGACAGTGTGAAATAAAAGTAAGACGACTTGTCCCCGTATGACCCTGTTTCTCTTTCTCTAAATTCCATTATTCCATGACTAATAACCTGATATCAAATATGATTTTTAAAAACAAGCTAAACAGGTTTAAAGTTTTAGTCTGATGGTAAAAACGATGTCCATTCTGCGTAACAAGGTTGGGAGGTTGTTTCTTGTCTCCTCCGAACTTTTTTTTGTTTTTGTGGCTGACCAGAGGTGTAACTGTCAAATGTACAGGAAATATAAACCTGGGGAGGGAGAGGGCCAAACCTGGGGGAGTCTTTTACTTCAAACCATGTTCCCGGTTTGATGGGGCTCCAGGTATTACTAAAACTAACTTCATACCCCGGCTTCACGAGTCTCCTGCTGCCTGGGATTTAAAAACCCACCTCTGCCCCATTTGAAGATGCTGACAGGCTGATATCAATATTTGATAAAAGGCAGACGCAGCGTGGGATGTGGGTCTCGGCGCCTCCCACCGATGGCTGCTGACCTCACGGGGGGAGAACACAGGGAGGGTGTGAGGTTGAACATCTCGGGCTGACATGAGATATGAAGGATGTAACGCTCCATGGAGGCCGACCGTTCAGCGGATTTGAGTGTAAAACTATAACAAGCTGAGGTGTTCATTTCACTGACTTACTGCATGAACGCTGTTGTTAAAAGGTAACTCGGTCACAGGCCATTGTCCTTAATAGTATCAGTATCATCTGTATTATGAGCATCTGGACATTGAGTTCCCTTCTCGTGAATGAACAGCTCCCTCCTGACCTGAATCTGAGAGCGTGACCCGACTGTAACCTGAAGCTGAAAGAGCAAGTTGTGTCAAAAACCACAATCCTGTGATAATTAGTTTAAAGCTCGTTTCTTCAGACATAAATGTGTCTATTAGTCGTCCTAACTGTGAAGTATAAAAGGTCAACAGGTCGACCCCATCAGCATTCATCACCTGCTGTATTATTCCACCGAAAAACAGACAAGGTCTATAAAGGGAGAGTTTACAGCGGGACGGAGCCTCACAACGGCTTCATTGCAACACTAATCAGTGGCTGCAGCATCAGCGCACTACAAATTACCACAAACATTACAACACAACTGTGTCTGCAAAAACTGTCAAAAGCTGGGAAACTCCCAGTGTCACAGAGGCCTTGTGAAATGACCCAGCCTGAAACTGAACCTATTTAAATAGATGTGTTGCTTTTCAGGGCCTGATCTAAAGTTTTAGTTTGAAGTTCAGTATTTAGTCACACGGCAAACGCACCGTTCCTTCCTCTCTTAATTACTCTAAAAACCACTTGATGAATCATTTTGGTTTATACCTGAAAAAACTAGCTGTACTTTGTGTTTAGTATTAATTAGAAAAATGTTAGCACGTTAACATTCTGAACTAAGATGGTGACCGTAAAGCACATAGATAGAAAACGTTTTGTTTTTAGCATCCATGTTTTTTTCCACATGAGCAGCACATCAAGGGGTGTATCCAGGGGTGGAGCCAGGAGGGGAACAGGCCCGAGCTGAACTCTGATTGGCTCTTGAAGTGCCCCTGTTTTTTATAAAAGTAGTCACTTACGAACAATAAATATAACAACAGCAACAACAATAATAATCATAGTAAATTTAATTAAATATGATTTCTATTTTCCGAGATGTTTTTAAGAACTTGCTTGAACATGTAATTACTTTCAAAATATATTCAGTGATGTGCGACTTTGCTCAAACGTATATGGAGCCAAACAAGTTTTTATTCCATTCATATTTTTATATATGTTTTATATTTCCTCACACTTGCATGTCACTTATTATGACTTACTGATTGACTCTTGCTGCTGTAATATTGCAAATTGATGTGCCCCTGAACTGAATCAGGAAAGGTGCATAGATGTTGGTCACACAGGGGGGCCCTCTGTGTAAAACGGGGCCCCCTGAGTGACCTCTGACCAAATGCACAGTAACCACCCACTATACAGTGCCTCTCTGGCGCCACCTTCAGGCCAAATGTTCCTGTTCTCGCAAGTTCATCCAAGTAGCACTTGGTACACTTGTCTCTTTAACATTTCATCCATGCAACTTTTGTGTGTCCTGGCCTGCAGTGAGCATCACGGCCTCGGGGGGGCTCACAGAGGAGTACCCCCCCCCCCCCCTCTCTCTGCATGACTCGTGTGTTGTTTGGTGGTGGGGTGGTGGGGGGGGCTGAATCCAGGGTTTGAGCTGAGACTCCTCAGCAGGAGGAGGATGTCAGTGAAGCAGCAGTAATAATAAAATCAGTCTTCTCTGCATGGGCCCCCCCCCCCATAGCTCCTCCCCCATCTCTCTCATATTTCCCTCCTGTGATGAGCCCCCCTCGTCCGCCGCTGATAAGCAACATAACGGGGGGAGGAGCTCTCTGGTCGCGGGGCTCCGCCTCCAACCCCTTGGTTTCCCTTCACTTGCCCCCCCTCCGCCTCCTCCTCCTCCCCACACACACACACACCACGCACGCACGCACGTACGCACGCACACTCGTATCCACCGCCTCCTTCTGCCTGGTCGAGAGGGAAGGAGGTGATGAGAAAGCAGCAAAGCAGAGGAGCGACCCGGGGGGAGATCGAAGTGTCTTCACGCACCGAGGAGGCGTCGCACGGGGCGCGGACGAGCAGGGGACGCATCACGGGGGGAGAGAGATAGAGAAGAGCGAGGAAGAAGGAGGAGGAGGAGGAGGAGGAGGAGGCGACAGCGGATCGTAAACACGACAGAAAAACGGCGAATAGGACGGAAGACAGCGGCGATCACCCCCCCCACACACAGCGCCACCCCCGTGTCCCTCCTCATCTCTCCATCTCCATCCTCTTCCCTTCTCTGCGCACCCCCGCGGCTCCGCGTTCACTGGATGTGTTTTTCCGCCTCTGGACAAACCGCTGCTCGGTGTTTTCGTAGAATAAACACCGGAGAGGAGAGGGGGGGAGGGAGGGAGGGAGGCTGAGGCACCACCACCACCACCACCGAGAGGATCCACCGGATAGGTCCGGCTCGGGACGCGTCTGATCCGGCGGATAACACCGGAGCACAGGGGGGGGTGGGGGGGTGGGGGTTTGGAGAGCACCACGAGATGACCGTGGAGTAACCGTGCTGGTGGGAGACGCACGGAGAGGGACCCCGGCCCCTTGTTGTTATCACCGCGGCGCCAGCATCACCGGTGCGATGGCATAGCGGCTCCTGCACCAAAACTACCCGACTCGAGATCAGCAGGAGTCTCCTCCACCATGGACCTCTGAAATATCTGACACGGGCACAGATGGGTAAGAGGAGATGCTGTGTGTCTGTGTGTGTGCGCGTGTGTGTTTCTGTTTTTGCAATTCCGGGATATGAAGGTTAGGGAGGGGGGGAGTGAAGGGGAGCAGGGAGGCTTGTGACGTGAAGACCCTTGTCATTGCAGTTTAAGGTGTTCAAAGCAAATGGGTTGATATGAACAGACACAGCATTTATCTCCAGGGACAGAGATACTAAGGAGTGAAGCTCATGTCTTCTCAGGCGACTCACTTCGGCTCTGTTGTGTTTTCGGGGGGGGGGGTCTGTAAGATTTGACCTGGACCTTCCACGACTTCAGGTCAAGCTCGTTCCCCCACTTTCAAAACTGTTTGGTGTTGAAGTTTCCCGCATCGTGGATGGTTTTTATCGGTTTCAATGTTGCTCTTGAGTTCCCGGGATTGTGGCCTTGATTCATCCAGGTGCTGACATGTTCGTCTCCACCTCACCCGTACCTGAACTGACGGCGGCGTTCAGCCTCGTCCCGGCTACACCCAGAGGAAAGCCCATGCAGCTTCCTGTCACCTCACTGCGTCTGAATCACCGTGCCCCAGGCAGTTGTCTTCTGTATGCAGCGACTGCAAGCCCCCGCTGACAAAAACCATTTTCATCTCCCATCTGGTCAAACCAAAACCCAACGCCATTGCCTACTGAATCCATTTCTAATTTCCCACGAGAGCGGGCCTGTTGGGGCCCAATGCAAGGGGGTCAGGTATTGATCCAGGGCCCCAGATGGGTCTGAGAATTTGGGCTTGAGTTAAGTGCAAATGTAGAGCAAGTGAATGAGGAGGCGTTGGTTTTTGACAGCAAACACAAGCCTCTGTGTTTTCCCCCTGACATGTTGCCTTTGAGCAGTGCAATTAATCAGCAATATCTGCATTAGAGTGGCCCAGAGGTGCAACACGCAGCAGACTGTAGCAGTTCCCAGGTGCGATTGGGCAGGGAGCAGGGAATCACCGATGAGCATGCTCAGTCTGCTCCCTCAGGGCGAATCCAGCTTTTCAAAGATGGTTTGATTATTTAACCGTCCAGGGAAGTTTAGTAGAACACGGACGAGAGCAACAGAATGACCATGTAGCCAACTCTGTTAAGGACACACCTGGTGTTTGAGTTTTAGAGAAGCTACTTTGGAGAAGTTAGGAAACGCTGCGGGCTCGTTTCGGGTTTATAAACTCTGGTGCTACATTTCAGTCTGCACGGGCATAAACAGAAACAAGGATGTAGACACTCACAGCTACTTGCTTATTGTTTCTGTCCAGTCACAAGGTATATTTGTCAGGCTTTATAAAACCATATGCTAAGAAAAACCTCTAGCCAAACATCTTAGTCTGCAGTGGCATAGATTCAATCGGTATTCACTCCGGGTTCAAATGACTCTGCAGTACTCGCAGGTCTTTATCAGCTGTGGCTGCGATAGTCAGTGAACATAAAAAATCCAAGTGAACGCGATCGTTTTATCTGCTTCTTCTTTATTTTGGCAGTCTAGACCTTTTATCGACACAACGTTATGATACGGACTTCCAGGCATTGACGGGTAATAGCCGTAGCCTTTCATATCATGCAAGGTGCGACACTGACAAGACGGCGAGGGGAGAGAGCCCCTGAGTTTCCTGCGTGGTCGTCACAGAAAGGCAAACTCTTCTATTGGCAATGGGAAAGGGTGTATAAAGATATACCTGAGTAAAAGAGGAGTAAGTGAGGTGAATGTGCAGCTGCAGATTGAAATGTAATGATTGGGACTGGATGGAAGCCGAGTCTGAACGTCAAACAAAAGGAAAAGGGAGAGAGCAGATAGCGGAGGAGAGGATGGAGTGATAGCGAGGTGTTATCCTGTCGTCTGTCTGGAAGGGTGTTTGTGCAGATTCCAGAGATCCACCTGAGCCCCACAGCTGACGCTCACTTCTTTTGCCAGATTTGATTAGGAACACACTCCTGGGATGTCCTCTCCCCTCTCACAGACACTCTCAGTTTCACGAGCAATTTGCCTTATTGACATGACACAAAAACACATGTGTTGCAAAGGACGACAAAAACAAGAGGAGACGCGGAGTATGAAACAGAATGACCACAGAAGAAAAGATAAATAAGTAGCTGTAGTTATTTTACTATGTCAGAAAGACCTAAACAAGGGGGACACTTAAAGTAACAGCTTTCACATAACATCACATTTAAATCTCAATAATGAACACATTATATTGTTTGTTTAATGGTTGAAAATAGTTTATCAGTATAACTCACCATTTTATCGAGCGTTATGTTTTTCATATTTCTTGTTTTGCACCATTAACTTCCTGGAGTCACAGCCAAGAACTAATCAACTGGTAAATCTTGAATTCATCAAATGTTTCCACCTCAGTTTGTTGGTTTACTGTTCTGATAGGAAGTCAATCTTTTCATCTAAGTCATGACAATAATGTAAACAGTAGAGTTTCGAACAACAACATTAGTTCAGGTTTGTTTTCGTTTGTTACCAGCAGATTGAAACTCAGCTTGTTTGTCTTTCTCTACTAAGAGAAAAATGAGCTTTGAAGCGTTTTAAAAAGCTTGAATCTTATTTTGTTCCAATATTTTCCGTAGTTTTTAAATTGGTGTCTGTTAGCAGTGGTTTCAGTTTTAACGATGTAAGAATTAATGTGGAAAAACTGATGAACTATTCCTCATTAATGAATCTATCTTTATCTAGGTGTTCCATTGATGCACGGCCTTTTCCACTCATCGATTCTTTCTTCCTCTCGTCCTCCCACTCGGCTCTTTCATTCGGGCGCTCCCTCTTTTCTTTACTGCCTGCGACTCAAGTTGCAAAAGCCAAATCAAACGGCCAAGTTGGTTCATATTTCAGAGGTGATCTGAGTACGCAGAGATCAGCCGGCACTTCCTCTGCCCACAGCTTCCTGTTTTGGAGACTTTCCCTCTACAACGTGTTGTCTGAGGAAATCAGATGTTAGCTGTGAGTCACCCCCGAACAGATTTCAACCTCACGGCGGCGGTCACATCCAGAATGTTTGTTAATCCGTGGACGGGAGAAGGGAATCCTTTCTTTCAACCCTGGTTTCAGGAGGTGAAAACAGTGCTTTCACAAGTGGAGGCCTTTGGCTTTTCTTAGTCAAACATATTGTGTTTCGTGAGAAGTGAGAATGTACGAACGTCTGCAGGAAATACCCACAAACCAAGCTTGTTGTGATAAGCAGATGGATGCAGACATCTGATGTCCTGTTGTGTGTTTGTGTGTGTGTTTGTGTGACGACAGTGCAAGACAGCCAAGAGCAGAAAACACATTTTTGGAAAAGAGGATACCTGGGAACCAATGACTTTCGTTTGAACACCTTTGCTGGAAATTGAGCCGACTTTATGTTATAAGTCAAAACCACAACAAAGTAAATATTTCCTCCAAAAATAGGTCAGAAAACACATGGATTATGAAGCTGGTTTGTTCTCGGGATGCACATTTAGCTCATAACTCCTTTCATCATTTCTTTTCACGCGGTTTCTGAAAGGCTCTGGTCTCAAGCTGCAGCAGCTGTAGAAACAGATCCCGGTTACATTTACTTGTTTAGCTGCAAAGCTGTTGTCAGACTCAAAATGGGGCAGCAGCACAATAAGCTCTCAGTGATTGTAAAGGTTGGACGGCTCACAGTTACAGGGACTGTAGATCACCTGTGTCTCTGCACAGAAAGTGGAGCAAAGGTTGAGTGAAGCTGAACGATGTGGGAGGCCATGTTTGTCCCAGCAGCTTGGGTTACTTCCTGCCTCGGGAGGTCTTTGGTATTAATATGCTCTCTATTCCGTTGGAAGGCGGCGGGACAAAGGGATGTTTTCACTGCTGAGACAAGGAGGCAAAAACCCTGGTGAGCGCGAAAGTAATTACTAGACATAGCTCAGCGGAGAGAGTGAAAGGAGAAGAAGAAAAAATGTGCAGCATCATGAGACACTGGGGAAAAAAATTCAGTTTCTCTTCTCCTCTTTCTACGCCTCATGCGCCTCAATGCTTGTTTTCCCTCCGCTGACCTGGATCATACAGAACAGCCAATCTCCACGTGCATCATCACTGCTGTGTGTGTAATCTCTGCAGTGCAGGCGGGGTCGCCCCAGTCTCCAGGATGTCCAAGCAGCGGCGTGCTAACCCCACCAACGGGTTACCTACGGCTGAGCACAGCCTACCGCTGCTGGGGGAATTAAGCTGTGTTCCACCTCTGATCTGGCATCTGTAGACGCACACACACACACACACACACACACACACACACAAACACACACACTCATGGACTGCCGGACTTCTGGCTGTGCTCACACTGTTCCTGGAAAGAGAGGGAGTCAGACACACCCATGCATCTCTTTCATTTTTATGACGTCTATTCCATGCAGCGTGTGTATATCATCTCACTTGACTTATCGGTCTTCTGGTGAAGTTCTCAATTTCTTTTCCTCTGCCGAGACATCTCAAGTCAGCGTGCTATATATATACCTGCGTTAGGAACACCCCCCCGCCCACACATGCTGCAGATGCTGTTCTGCGTTCTGAAGACGGCGCAGAGGAGGACGGAGGTAGAGGAAGAAAGAAGGAAAGAGAAAACGCACACATCCCCTCATTCGTCGCCCCCCTCTTGCCTCGGGGTTCAGTGTTCAGAGCCCTCATTAGTCGGTCGGAGGCGTTTGATGGCTCGGTACGCCAACAGCTCAAAGTTTTCCCCGTCACTCACCTGCTGTTGCCCGACAAGCCGCGGAGACCAAAATATCGTCCCCGAGCTCAACACATGAAAGGTGGCACTCGGCTGTTCTACTTTGACTTTGAAACTCACGTGTTTCAGACTGCGAAGCTGGGATTTGTGTTGCAGGAGCACAGAACGTAACCCAGTTCTCTGCGAGGGATTTAATGCACAGATCATGTACCCGGTGTCAGAGGTGTCTGTGGACAGCGATGCTTATTTATACAAACTGGAACGAGAATCAGGAAATGTCTGTCGTTAATTTCCCTTCTGATTGACGACAGGCTGTTGATGCCTGATGCCACAGGCGGCCTCTGCAGCTGGGTTCCAGCCCGACTCTGCATGGATATTTTTAGACTGTCATCTATCCATCCACCAATGCAATTTAATTATTAGATTAAAAAAGATTAGTAGGAAAGTACAACATTTATACCTTAACTCAAGGTCCCGCTTACAGGAGCAGGACCTTTCAACACACTTTACCTACAACAAGCTACCTGACTGTTAAAAAACACTGCACATGACAACTTGACTCAGAATGTGTTTGTGCCATCGGCCGATTTCCCCGGAGAGTGTCCTGACAATTGGGTCTGAACGTCTGAAACTCTCGGGAGTTTGCTTTTCACATGCAGGAGATCACAGTAGTTTACAGGAGGCAGGATGTGATGTATGAATTCCGTTGTGTGGATCACATGTTTGTGTTTACAGCACATCTACACTCTAACCTCTCGAATCTCCTTGTCTTTCCAAATTGACATCTTCGTCTTCTACGTGTTTGGCTTCCATTTTGCAACCGTCGTGTGTTGTTAGCCTCGATGCGCCCGCTCGCTTGCTGTGAAACCTCTGGAGGTCTCCTGGATGTGTCACATTTGCTTACACTGCACAGGAAATGAGCTCTAACCATGCATGTGGGACAAGGAAACACAAGCCCGGTGCATCTTGCATTAACTGCACCGGGCTTCGGTTACTTTGAGCTGGGGACACCATGCTTGCGTGGAGCGTTCCATTCAAATGAATGGGTTTCAGAGCGCAGGGGTGCCACTGTTCAAAACTGGAGGAGTTTTGTGTGTGTTCTCCAATCTATACGGCATCCATCCTTTGTCCTTGTACCCTTTAATTATAATAATAACGAGGCCTTCATTATTAGTAAGTGATATATCCTCTGGGGTTGTCTGCCACGTGTGTGTTAGAAGTTGTTTACTGTGCTCGCTGTCGACCCTCGTTCCAGCGTGAGCTCGTCACTCAGTGTCATGTGTTAACTGCTACCTTGCATAAGTGCCACCTCCTGGGATGTGAGACCAGGATCTCATACAACTCAAACCCACAGGTGACCACATCTGCTCTGCTGATCTGGTTCACGCGCACGACAAAAAGCAGCCGTCAGTCGTGTGCTGTGAGATACACGCCCCCGCTGTAGTCGACATTACACGTAAACTTGCAATGCAGCGTGGCTTCCACTCGATAGCAATCACACAGTCTCTCAGACACATCGCATGTACGAGCACAGTGGCTCTCTCCGGCTGGGTCTTGGGAGGGCAGCCGCTGTGATGATGAAGTATGGATTTCTGCTCTGGCAGGTCAAACCGAGCGGGGCTGGGCTTTTATGTGGGGGTGGATAAAGAGCACTCCACGCTCCGCTGCTGCTTGACACGCCGAGGGCCGACCGTTCGAAAGGCCCCACATCGCAATCCTTCCCTGGCTTGTTCTCTCCCTCTGTTTTCCTCTCTCCTTTCCGTCCCTCCCCCCCCTTTGCTGTTTGGAGGGTGCTCCCCTTTCCTAAATAAGGCTCTGTGTCGTGCTCTTGTCAGACGGCCAAGCCGAGTTCACCACCGGGCCAAAATAGAAGTTGTCTGTCCTTGAGGATGTCTCTCTCTCTCTCTGTTCTCTGTGTACCCTGCTCTCTCTCTCCCTCTCTCTCTCTCTCTCTCCCCCCACTCTCCCTCCTGGTCACCTTAGGATCAGCTTACAGCCATGTCTCTCTGCGGAGACCTCAGGAGACCCTGAACCGTGCAGGAGGAGAAAAGGCTGCTGACCTGTGCCTGACCAGAGTTTTGGAACATACTACTGCTGCCCCATTTATAGGGGGCGTTTGGTGTCAGTTGGAAATGGACCACATACCTTGGTCAGAGATGAACATGCACATGTTTCGTCTGTGGGGGGGAACCTGGTGGTCTGCGTATTTTTAAAATCTATGTAGAGCAGAGGATTTAATTCATATTGAGAATCTTTAAGACGCAGTTTTGCAGTTTTGTAGGTCTAGGAATTTTTAACCTGTATGAAAAGTTGGTTTATAAACGTCTACTTTCTGGCTCTGAACTCTCTGGTTCTTAAAAAGTCCCAAATTTAATAATCTGGATTTTAGATTTAAAAAGTACATTAAATATTATGTACTAGCTCTTATATGTTTAGGAGTGAAGGTGATGCTTTCATCTGTGTTTGTTTCTCAACCTGTTATTTAAACTACCTTCCATGGATTTCCATGAAACTTGATGGAGGGATTAACATTTCGTGATAGAGCATTTTCAACACTTGTTTCAACAATGTTTAAGGAACCGATGACAAATGTGCACAAAAGCACAAATTCAGATTTTGCTTCGCTCATGATATCCACATTTAAAGCCACGTTGCTTAATTGAAATATTTTTCAGTCACGCTATGTCTGACGTGTGCTCTGCAGTCGGAACACACCTTAACCAGAATGGTCAACACCATCAACATTCTTCTGGTGAATACTCTTTTGCAACAGTGGTCATGAATGTCCTTCGGCAAACATGATCTCCTCCTGTAGCTTCAACAAATGGCGTTATCTGCAGATGCTGTTCACGCCCGGATGTGATGACACTCAAAGTAAATATATGGTCAAAACTAAGGAGGGAGAAGTGGGAGAAAGGTCAGTGTGACATTGCAGAGGATACTCACACCAAGCAGGTGATTTTCCTCTGTGTGTGTGTGTGTGTGTAAAGTGCTTGAAGGTTGTCTCCATGCAGCACGCAACACTAACTTTTCACTCACTTGTGCTTTATTGCCTCCCACGAGTCTTCAGTTCTCCAAAAATGACACTGACAAACTGCCTCGTAACAGCGGGCGATGCTCACGTTGTTTTATTGAGAACAAACCCGAAGACGTACTGTCGAACTTGAGCTTGTCAAATCCAACTGTGTGTGAAGAGCAATAAAGCTTGTTTCTTGGATCGCACCAGCATGTGGTGTCGGTGCTGGACAGAGCGAGTGGATCTGTGTGAGAGGGAGAGACGGCATTTCACCAACTTAAAGTCTTAATCAGAGCGTAACAGTGAAGGTCCGCTTTTAGAAGGAAGTGGATTTCCCAACTATTTCCTCCATCGACGTTTCAGAAAATCCTGAAATCCTGGAGCCCGGTTGAAGAGCTGGCATTAGATGAACATAAAACATTCGATTTGGAGCAAAAACAAATATGGTAAACCAGAAAACAGGCAAGTGTACGTGATTATTTTAAGAGTAAAGGAACTCAGCATCCCATCCCCTTTAATTTAACATTGTTGTTATAGTTTTGCAACGTAGTTTGTTTCTTGAATGTTTGTTTCTAGAGTTTCATATTGTGTTTGGAACAGTAACCTAGCGTTGATCATAGACAACATGGACAACATTTCCATAGTAACTAGCTCTGCCAATCACAGACTGGATATCATACGGACTTGTGGCTTCCGCAGGAGAATATAACATTATTTCATTATCTCGTGGCAAGTCAACGCTGCATAGTTACAATTTTATAGCTGACAATCTTTTCAGAGATTGTTTTTTTTACTCCGAGAACCGCGCAGTCGAGCTCTATAACAAGCACCCAGGTAAGTGACGGAGAACGAGGGTGTGCAGAAATAAAGAATGAAATGGAATTAGGAATGGAATTAGTGCAGGCTAAGGTAAAAACTGGAGGAGGAGGAGGAGGAGGAGGAGGAGGAGGAGGGAGCAAGGACGTGAATATGATTCATTTGACACAACAAAAGCAGCCTGGCTGTCCGGCGTCTTTTATAAGAATGACAGTGACGCACGGGCATCGCATTACTTTTCTCTTTAGCCGTGAGGAGAGATAAGTGCGTCAATGAGGGGTCTGTAGTGCAGCGGTAGTGCGAGGGAGGTGAGACGTGAAGAAAGGTGGGAGAGGAAGAGCGAGGGAGGCCGGCCCGCGGTCTGTGTGTGGACGCACAGACGGATGGAGAGAGAGAGAGAGGGAGGGAGAGGAAAGACATTTTCATCAGGATTATCCTGCAGCAGAGAATCTCATCTGGGAAAGTGGCCGAGTGCCGACTGAGCGCACACACACAAATACACACTGCCGCAGGAGGCTCTGCAAAAAAAAAAAAAACCAGGAAGAGCTGAGCTTCACTTCAGTTTGCCCAGAAAAGCCCCCCCGTTCAGGCGGCTGCCCCCCGGTCAGCCACACACCCTGCTGCTGGATCCTAGCATTTAATGCCGGGAATGTGTGTTTGTATTTGTTTGTTCTCCCTGTTGAATCTCAGTGGATTTCCTCCCACTTGATTACACTGTTTATTCACTGTGTGTCCCCAAACTCCTGCCCACCCACCAGCAGGCATGCAGCAGCTGTGGGGGGGGGGGGGGGGGTCCTGGAGAGCAATGTGCAGATTGAAGACTAAAATGATGTGTATGAGCGAAGGTGGTGATTATGCAGTGGCTGAACGTTTGGTCGACTCCTCGGATAATTGATGAGACATCGAAGGGGCAAAAAGAAGACTTGAACAAGTTGTGTGCTGTTCAGATCCAACCAGTGGGCACTGGGACATTATAAGATTTGGATTCATTGTCTTCTGACATTTTTAGTATTTGTTCAGGGACATTGTCGGCTTTATTTTCTGGAACGTGTAGAGTCGAGAACTGACAGAGGGCCCTCAGCCCACACGCTGCGACGACGCCCTATTTTCTAACAGCTACACACCATTAATCAGTTGTTAGGAAAGAACAAAACACCCAAGAGGTCTGCATCAGATTCAAAAACACCCCCACACAGGAAAGGTTTATCTTCATTGCTTAGTCATTGCATTCTTCAGATCCACATCATGTCTTCACACGTAATCCAGTCGACGCACACGCTGCTGCAAACCTGTGGTTCTCACCAGGCCTCAGGAAGACGTGCATAGAGCGTTACATACTGATGTTCTGATTTCAATAAGTGAAGATTAGATCTCAAACAACTGCTGGTTTGACACAAGTAGATTCAATCGCGATCAGGGTTCATTATGTTTTTCTTTTTTATGAAAATATCAGGTCCCTAAACATGCTTGATGTTTTTCATTCCACCAAGATCTGCAAATACTTGGAATACTTGGAAGGAAATGTAGAAAAAGTGCAACCCTGGATGGACTTGTCGATCCAGTCTTGTGAAGGAATACCCAAGAGCTTCAGCAAACCGGAGAATCTACTTTCAAATATCTGTAGCTGCTGATTCTGCTGTTACCTTCTTCCTTGACGTGTGTGTGTCCAGCTGTGGGTCAACGTGACGTCCTATTTGTATTTTTGTATTTACTTCAATACAGGTAAGATATAATCATTACCACTACTACTACTACTACTACTACTACTAACATGATAATGGTCAACTTTATTTATGTAGCACAATTTACTGATAACAAGTGTTTCACATAGAAGCAGGTAAAAACAAGTGTCTCGAGGTTTCTTTTGACCTCAAGTGATTTTTCTTACCTGAAAAATCTGAACCAAGCTCCGAGTCTTTGTTCCATTGTTTTTTGTTTTTTTGGGGGGGGGGGGGGGGGGGGGGTTCTCTGCTTGGCTGCAGGAGATCAGGATCGAAGCGAAGGGTCGATATTTAGTTAGACATTATTCATTCTCGCTGCGTTAAAGATTTTTAATTTGCGGTTTTAAGTATGTGATTAAACGCTTCACATCATCATCATCATCATCATCATAGCATCATCAGGGGGGTTGTCTGGTTTCAACATGAATAATCGTTTGAAGGAATTAAACCTTCCAGCAGATGAAAAACTTGTTTTTGCAGAATATGACTTGGTTTTGGAGCTTTACCTCAAACACATTGATTGATTTTGTATTTAGTATTTTTCCAGCTTGTGAAAATGTTACGTCCTCGTCTCTTGTGGTGTTGTTGTGTGGTGTTGTGTGTGGGTGTGTGTGTTGGTGTTGTTGCTAAGCATATATGTTTTTGTGGAAATAGAGGAATGAAGTATGCATTTTAATAAGGCCAGTGGGATGTGGGAATATTCATCATATCACACCTTGCTCCTCATCATCATCATCTCTTAACACATAGTTGCATATATTTATTGGTGTGGTGTGTGTTACGGAGCGTTCACGGGTCTTTGTTTAAATTAGTTACACACACACACACATGCAGGCTGTGGTGTAGAGCAGCCTGGTAAACTCGGTGGTTCAACTCTCCACCTCATATGAAGGTCACAGGTTCAGTTCTGTCTACATTTGATCAGATTATCTCCACCACTGAGGGTTTGATTTCCAATCAAGCATTAAACCACTGCCGCCGACTGCCCGTGACCTCTGACCTCTGAAACATGCACACCGGTATCTGGCAGTGATAAAGTCTCTCACAGCACTTCCTCCCATTCTTACCTCCACCGAAGACGTAACTTTTTCGCCCTTGTCTGTCGTGTTGTTTGTTTCCATTGGTCAAAAACCCACTAACACCCACTAACATCTGGCTCTTGTCTGCGATGGGAATGGATTCAATCCAGTAAACACGCTGGTTTAACAACAGCAGTGAGGTGAGAGAGAGATTCCGTTGTAGGTGTGTTTGTGATGTTCAACATGACGCGTTGGGGGGGGGGGGACAGAAAACAGGCAAACTCCTCCTCAGTCAATGGGGGAAGGAGGTAACTGGCTTTTTTTAAGCAGGTTTAAAATGTTCTGTTTTTATTTAGAGCTTTTCTAATCTCACCCACGCGAGATTTACAATTTTTGACGTTTTCGCAATAATTCATGAATCTGGCTCCTTATAGAGACAGTTGGGCCTTTTTTTAAATGTTTATTTTTCCGCAGCATTTCTTGTCCTCGCTTTAATAAAAATGACTGTATTTCTTTCTTTTCTTTGTTTTGGACAAACTCTAAATTGTTAAAGGTGAAATTGATTTTGTCCAAGTTTTTTTTTTAGATTTTTAAAGTTTTGGGGAAGAACAATACGCCTGAGTTTGTTTGGAAGCTTAAACTTTATTCCTAAATCACTTAAATCATTTATCTCTTCATAACACAATCCATTTTTTATTGGTGGTTTTGTTTAGTAATAGAACTCGTGGCAGAACAACTTCACAGTAAATTCAGTACATGTGTGTCCAAAAGTCTGATTTGAATTGGATCCCAAACATTTTTTCCCATTGAATTTGGATTTGATCCTATTAATAGTTAACATGTGATTGTCGGTCGCCTCGTATGTTTTCTCGCCTGATCTGGATTTGAACGCATCCTCTGTGTTGCCAGCTCAACAAGGAGCCTCACATAAGAGCTGCACACCTCACTGCCCTCCCTGCCGCTGCCGCTGCCGCCTCGCCACACTGGTGCTCGTTGTTCTGTAAAGGTTGCGTAAGAAGAGACACCAGTTCCGCTGGCACAGATTCCCTCTGTTAGACCTGAAAGACCTAGTGGACAGTAGCAGGTGTGACTGGGCCGCAGCTATTATCTGGCAGGAGCCAAGCGAGGGCAACTTCTAAAGAAAGGTTGTGTAAGAGATCAGGTGTGTTTGGGACCTTTGTGGCATCTAGGTTCACACTCTGCAAACACAAGGCAGCTCACATGTATCGTCTCTCCGAGATAACAGTCGGCCTTACATGCCTTCTGTTTATTGCCGGTAAACCGGCGACACTAGTTTCTACTCAAACAATGTGTGCAGCTTAGAGAAATGTGTTGAAATAGATTTCAGGTCGCAGCCTTTGGTAAACGTCTGTTCTCATACTTATCGAGTTTCGAGCTGTGAATCGATTCCTTTTCCTCATTCAACTCTTCTGTACGAATTGTCCGTCTATTCCATTGAATTTACGGGATTTATATTAGACATTAGGACATTAGATTAGATCAGATTCAACTTTATTGTCATTGCTCAGAAGTACTGAGACAACAAAGCAGTAAAAGAGTATGTGCATATGAAAAGTGGAATATGTATATTGGGGGGGGGGGGTTATCACCGTGATGCAGAGTTCAGGAGGACCCTGTAGCGCCTCCCAGAGGCTGTGGCTGGGGTGTGAGCTGTCCTTGACGATGCCGTGCGCCCTCCGCAGACATGACATGTGTCATATTACACTCGTTATGTTAAATAATGTGATCATACACTACCGTTCAAAGTTTGGGGTCACCCAGACAATTTCGTGTTTTCCATGAAAACTCACACTTTTATTTATCGAATGAGTTGCAAAATGAATAGAAAAATATAGTCAAGACATTGACAAGGTTAGAAATAATGATTTTTATTTGAAATATTCATTTTGTTCGTTGTTGAGGGAATCTGTAGAAACTTCACCCCACGCTTCCTGAAGCACCTCCCACAAGTTGGATTGGCTCGATGGGCACTTCTTGCGTACCATACGGTCAAGCTGCTCCCACAACAGCTCAATGGGGTTGAGACCTGGTGACTGCGCTGGCCACTCCATTACAGACAGCATACCAGCTGCCTGCTTGTTCCCTAAATAGTTCTTGCGTAATTTGGAGGTGTGCTTTGGGTCATCGTCCTGTTGTAGGAGGAAATTGGCTCCAATCAAGCGCTGTCCACAGGGTATGGCATGGCGTTGCAAAATGGAGTGATAGCCTTCCTTATTTAAAATCCCTTGTACAGATCTCCCACTGTACCAGCACCAACGCAGCCCCAGACCATCACATTACCTCCACCGTGCTTGACAGATGGCATCAGGCACTCTTCCAGCATCTTTTCACCTGTTCTGCGTCTCACAAATGTTCTTCTGTGTGATCCAAACACCTCAAACTTTGACTCGTCTGTCCATAACACTTTTTTCCAATCTTCCTCTGTCCAATGTCTGTGTTCTTTTGCCCATATCAATCTTTTCTTTTTATTGGCCAGTCTCAGATATGGCTTTTTCCTTGCCACTCTGCCTCGAAGGCCAGCATCCCGGAGTCGCCTCTTCACTGTAGACGTTGACACTGGCGTTTTGCGGGTACCATTTAAAGAAGCTGCCAGTTGAGGACCTGTGAGGCGTCTATTTCTCAAACTAGAGACTCTAATATACTTGTCTTCTTGCTGAGTTGTGCACCGGGGCCTCCCACTTCTCTTTCTACTCTGGTTAGAGCCCGGTTGTGCTGTTCTCTGAAGGGAGTAGTACACACGCATGGAATAGCCTTCATTTCTAAGAACAAGAACAGACTGGCGAGTTTCACATGAAAGTTCTCCTTTTCTGGCCATTTTGAGAGTATAATCGAACCCACACATGTGATGCTCCAGATACTCAACCAGCTCAGAGGCCAGTTTTATAGCTTCTCTCACCAGCAAAACCGTTTTCAGCTGTGCTAACATAATTGCACAAGGGTTTTCAAGGGTTTTCTAATCCTCCATTAGTCTTCTCAGGCGATTAGCAAACACAAGGTACCATTAGAACACTGGAGTGATAGTTGTAGTGGAAGTTTCCACCTAGAATAGTCATTTACCACATTAACAATGTATAGAGTGTATTTCTGATTAATTTAATGTTTTCTTCATTGAAAAAAACTGTGCTTTTCTTTGAAAAATAAGGACATTTCTAAGTGACCCCAAACTTTTGAACGGTAGTGTATATCATGTTGTCACAGCCTGATTACAGCTCTAACTCTCCACAGAGACGTGTGGCCATATCTTTATTGTGTTTTTATAATATGAAAATTGGTACTTATCTGTTATTGCCAAACACTGACAAGCTCTTAGAGCCACTATGTGAGTTTGGCACATGACATGATGAATTGCTCTCATGTAACGTGGTCCAGTGCACTGGCATTGTATGATAAAGGCATGTAGTTATTATACTTCACAGGCCAACACGTCATTAAATGGGTTTATATCCACGTAGTGACAATTCAAAGATGGCTTCATTGAGGATTATGTGAGGCAGACACACACACCCACACCACACACACACACACACACACACACACACACACACTTACTTGTTCCCCACCTCATCAGGAGCTGTGATACAGCACTATTCTAGAGACAGGAGGTGGTGCAGAGTTGAATGGGCTTCATTGTGTTCTAACGGCACTGTCTTGGACAGACTGGCGAGTCAGTACACACACACACACACACACACACACACACACACACACACACACACACACACACACACACACACACACACACACACACACACACACACTCAGTGCTCAGTCCTATGCTTGACCCCACAATTCTCTCTCATTTCCATTTGAAATGATGCAACAAAGGAAGTTGAGACGTTACAGAAATTACACACTGTCGGCTATCGAGTGTGTGCACACATGCTTTTATCTGTCTTCTCTCTCACACACACTCACACACACACACATGCTTTACATCTGTCTCACACTGTACAACACCATCAGTGTATATATAACACGCTGTTGAACCCGACTTGATTATAAATCAGCCAGCAGGTGATCCGCCTGCTGACAGGCAGAAGGGATCCTGCTCCCTGCGTCTACACACAGAAATGACACACAATCGTCCTGCACAGAGTTCACACGGGAAACGTCTGCACGGCGCGTTGTGTTACACGGATGCTTCACAGAAACGTTTCTTTCTAAATCAAAAGCTCTGACGTCTGCGTGTGCAGTAACTTCCTGTTCAATCAAAGTGTGGTTTTTTCTCATGTCCTCATCTACCGACCTCTACACACTCCACTTGCATCAGGTTGGACAAGCAGGACTGTTCTGCCTGTGCACACTTACACGTGAGCTGCAGTGAAAAATAGAGATTTTCTCATAGTTGCCCAAATTGAATTCAGGTCACAGACACCGGTGGGGAATCGTCTCCTCGCAGGGAGGAACTAATCGAAAATTTAAAATGAAACAAACACTGTTTTACTCCTTGGTCTCCAAGTGTATTTGAACATTTTATTGGCTTTGCATAATTGGCACTCATTTCAGTCCATTTGCATTATTGTCATATAAAAACTGTTTCTCAATTCCCAACTGTGGATTTAAGTGACTAAAGATATTTAATCTCGATCCAGTTTGGGCCAATGAGCAGAAAGGCTGATTGACAGGCACTTCCTGTAAATGGTATTGCAAAAACCACAGAGAGCAAAAGTGCAAAAGCCACTTAGCTCGGAGGGTGTCACCTCAGAGAAAGATCACTACGCTCTTCAATCTTCTCACTTCACACAGCTAATGTGCAAAAACCTGACATTTATTATCCAACTTTTATGATTCTACACGTGACATGTTCCCAGGACAACCCAAAAACCATCAGCTGGTGGACAAAGAGCAGATTTCATTGGGGCTGTTATGGCGTTAAGACCCTTGCTCAAGGGCAGACTGAATCATCAAGGTTGTGCTTATCATCACAAGGTCACGTCTCTAGTCTTATTGTAAAACACACACACACACACACTTTCATATCTCCATGACTTTGGAAGACTTACATTGACTTCGTGGAGACCTCAACCACAGTGACCAGTTCCTCCTTGCCTAACGCTAACCCTTGACCTTAACGTGACCTTAAACATGCTTTCACCGTAAAATGTATTATTGACATTATGGTGACTCGTCCCTCTTTTGTCCCCATAATGTGACTCAGACACACACACACACACACACAGAGTCACACAGCTTCCTCCCATTTCCCCCCCCTACGTCCCTCTACCTATTTTGGTCTCCCTCTCTCTCTCAGACACACTCTTGTTCTGTGTCACGCTGCCTCTCTGCAGGTCTCCTGCCATTACTGCCAATCTACCACCACTGCGTCTTTCATCACTGCCGGGCTCTGGTGAAAAGGCTGTTGAAAGAAAGATCTATTTATACACAAGCGGGTTTCGCTTTCATATGAATTTGGTGGCTTCCGGTGAATCAAGTGGCTGTTGCAGGCTAAGTGATAAACACGAGACTTTAGAAGGTGTGAGTGAGTCACTGTGTCACGCTTTTGTGTTTGTGTGAAGCAAACAATTGATATGGTTTTTCTTGCCTTATCTCCAGCACCAGGATCAATAGCTCACTGCTTGTCGTTTGCACTGGATTAAAAACAGAAGGTGATGATGCTTTTGAGGTCAAGCTCAAATCTCTGCTGTCCTGCGCCCAACAGCCTGTGCAGTATGGGGGTCGTGATGTAAAGCCGATGTCGTCTTTTCACCCAATTTTATCGCATCACGTAACTAAATCCTGATGCGATGAAATCTGGTGTATTGATGTGTGTGTATTTTGGTGGAGCTTGAATTTAAGGGGGACGGTTTGACCTCGGCGAAGGTTTCACGCTACAGCTTTTGAGCGACAGGGTATTTATTTAAAAGCCGATATGTTAGTAAAACTATCAACAGAGACACGTTTGTATTGGGCTTTTTTCCCCCCCGTTCTACTCAACAAAGCTTTTCATTATCATTTTGTAAACAAGTCTTGGTGTGAGGCAGGAAGAGAGTGTGTGTGTGTGTGTTTGTATGTGTGTGTGTGTGTGTGTGTGTGTGTGTGTGTGTGTGTGTGCGCGCATCCGAACATCCATAATTCGCTCTTAAAGACTCTGACACTGCACAAAGCTGGAGAAAGGCCCCCCGACTGTTCAGTATACCCCTCACTGTTTTAGTCCCATAATGCAGCAGTTTACCAGACAAGAGGCTGTTTGTGCGTCTAAATGATCCACTTTATCTATGTGAGCATACAGCTGTGTGTGTGTCTGTGTGTGTGTGTGTCTGTGTGGGTGGGTGTGTTCGAATTCCACGACAGTTTAAACAGATGGCCTCCTTCACCATTGTCAGATTAATCCAGAAATGTGTTGTTCCAGACTCTTATTGTCCCACATGGGAAACATCGATCTGCTGCCGTCAGGAGACGACAACACAAACACGAATGGGACACATTAAAGTCAACAACGGTGATGCAGCGACCTTCTCACCTTTTGAGACATGGTAGAAACTTGCCAAGTTAAGAACAACTCGCTGTCACCTCACTGAACCGCGGCCTGTCCTCCTCTGCTGGCACTAATTACTCTCATTAAAGGAATTCACCGTCCTCCTCCCTCCTCACTCGATCCCAACTCCGCTCTGACGCCGTCCTTTTAAGGTCGCAGGGAATTTGTTCTGTTTCTCTTTTCGCTGTCAGTTGCTGTGGAGCGGCTCCCCCCCCCCCCCCCCTGCTCGTCTTCGTACAGTTGGTTGATTTAAACAGAAGTGATCCAGGAAATGAAGCTTAATCTTTAAAAAAAAAAGACAGTCAAAATGTAAGCAATGCAAAGAGCAGGAAATTGAATGAGCAGCGGAGTGAAGGGCAGCTGGAGCCTGTCGGGGGGGGGGGGGACTTCTCAGCGAGCCCGGTGGTCGGTGGACGGCGGTCCCTGCGGTTCAGAGACACGGTTCACAAAGAGGTTTTTGGTTTGTGGCTCCTCTAGAGTCAGTGAGCTGAAAGCAGCAGACATCTCCCCCTCTCACGTTCTTTCATTTGAATGATTTTTTTTTTTTACAAACTTATCTTCTTGTAGTAGATTTGTTTTCTACCGATGCCAGTTTTTCATTATTTCTTATTTTTTTATTTTAGCTGCACATCTCGTTGTATTTTTGGAAATGTCGGGTGTAACCGACTGTGACTCTGAAAGCAGCTGAACATAATTGTTTTTAGGATTTGAATCTCTTAAATTGCCGGTTTACTCTTTTAACTTGATGCATGACAGAGAAAAAAATGCAGGTTTACCTTTTTTAATCATACACATATTTTCTTAGCTATTCTTAGCTCACTGAACACGGCATAATATTCTTCATGGTCCAGTTCCAGCTAAAGGCCCGAATACAAAACAGAGGGAGTCAGCCATTAGTCATAAACTCTCTCATCCTGCCACCAGCAGCAGGAAGTCTTAATAGCACAAACAGAGCGTGTGTGTGTGTGTGTGTGTGTGTGTGTGTGTGTGTGTGTGTGGACGCAGATTGAATGCTGAAGAGTCGAGATGAGGAGCAGCGGACAGATGTTTCTGAATTGCCAGGAAATCAATTAGACGTCACTGCTTGATGGGAATTAAACAGTATTGTGTGCGCGTCCTTGTGTGACTCCGGATCCTCTGCCTGTTTGTGTATATTTTCCTCGCTTGTTTATCTCGGTGTTTGCCTTCCTGTCGTCCCATACCGTCTTAATAGCGGGGGTAAGGTGCTAGCGGAGTGTTGCTCTCGCCCACCGCTCCGCTCGCATCATTAACGGGTCGTCTTGCAGGGTTTAATGAGCTGCCAGTCGCCGCTCCCTCCTCTCACATTTCCCTCCAGAGACAGCCGGAGTGTGGCCTGATGGAGCAGGGGCTCCTCTGCTAATTTTGCGGGGGGAAAAAATATTGTATTTGCCATAGTGTGAGTTTGGTTAGTGCCATGTGAAGCCCTGCATGTTCGAGCCAGGGCTTTTATTTCCTTCAACAGAAAGATGGCAGGTGATCATTACAGAGCGAGGTTGTTATTTCCTCTTGCTCTGAACCCCCCCCCCCCCCCCCCCCCCCCCCCCCCCCCCCCCCCCTCTGCTCTGCCTCCTCCATTAAAGCAGGAAAATGTGCTGGAAATGAACTTTACACTTTTTATATTTTTCATTTGCCTCCGAGCAGCCGAACCAGAGGAGAAACCTCGAGTGGCTCATCGAGCCTCCGTGACACATCTGCTCGAGTCGGATTCTACAGGATCAACTCAAAAAAGTAGCAGGAGCAGATGCCCTTATTTTTTTTTTATTTTGGTGGTGATTGTTGAAATTGAGGCTCTGCTGAGCTGCGTCACAGTTTGATAAAACTGTATCAGGCACAGAAACAGTGGTATCAGAGTTTGTCGTTGAACATCAGTGCTTCTGCCTCCGTGCCGGCTGCACCCGGTGGTCACAGGCATTTTGTTTTCAGGTTGTCAGTCCGTCCCATTCTTGTGAACACGATATCTCCAGAACACCTTGAGGGAATATCTGTAAATTTGGTACAAATGTTCAGTTGCACTTATGGATGAACTGATTCGATTTTGGTGGTCAAAGGTCAAGGTCACTGCCTAGTGAACGCAACAACCTCCAGGGAATCCTTTCACATTTGGTGCCACTCTTCAATTAGACTCACGGATGAACTGACTAGTTTTGAGTGGTCAAGGTAAAAGGTCTTGGAACAGATTTGAACCAGTCTTAACTTGGACTTAACCTGGAGGCTGTTCTCACCTCAAAGTCCATTTAGTAGCTGTTACAGAGCTAAGACATGATATTCACCAGCAGAGGGAGTTTGTAGTTGTCGTGGAATTTCTCTTCAATCATTTTTCCTTGAGCTCTTTAGGGACAGCAGTTGAAGACCATGTGATATAATGGAAGGCTTCTGAATAGGTACTAAATGTCCCTGGTTGCAACGTGATTTATCAACATACTTACTAGACCAGGTGTGAGTACACAAGAAACCACTTGTGTGGACAAGTTGATGACAAAGTCACTGCCGCGTGTTTTCCTGCAGTGTAAACTCCGACCAGGGCCGGAAACTCTTGTTTGCACATGTGCTCTGTTACCAGTTAACGATGTCTACGTGCACAAGTTCACACATCGTGGCTTGACCAGAGTTTGTTCATTGATCTGAAGCCTCTGTTGAGTTGTTCCTCTCTCTAAATGCATGCGGCACATGGTTCCGTGCAGGGACTGATTAGTGACCCTTGCTTGGTGTCAAATTCATTACTGAAACCTATGAATCTAATTTACTTCCCTCGTTTAATCATTATTTTTACGTCACCGCGCCGATACGCCGGCTCCGGTCGCAGCTTTGCCTTTGAGCTGCTCCAACCGGCCGGAATTAACGTCCGTCTCACTTCTTCTGTCTGAGGCCATTTGTAGTTTCTCACCATCGCCAGCGATTTGTCTTAATACTAATGACAATGAATAATGCATCGTGTTGTTACGCTGTAAAGCTTTGCACAGAGCCAGTCGTAGTCAGCGCTGAGAACAATGCAGCACTGGGAGCTTTAAAATGTCAGCAGAGTTCCTGCCTCTCTTTCATTGTAGGCGAGGAAAAACCGGGGGATTCTTATTGTGTTTAAAGGCCTGAAGCAGAGAGGGTGATGGAGAGAGGGAGAAAAGTGTCAAGGAGCGACAGCAGGAGAAAAACAGAATGACAATGAGGTGTCGGCGAGAGGAAGATGGAGAAGGGTGACAGTAGGTGCGGTGTGTGTGTGTGTGTGCAATCGGAGTGTGCACGGCTGTGTGAGGATTAGCATGAGTGTCAGCAGGAGAGGGAGCACAGCAAACAGCCCAGGGTTATTTACCCAGCTCTTGGAGGGACCGGACATGCTAGCCCGCCGCCTCCCCTCTCCAGCGCACGTCCTGCTGACAAGTAGCTCAGGGTGCCTGACATTTTCCTTTTCAATTTTCTCCCCCGTTTTCTTTTGCCTCTACATTCCTGACCTTTCCAGTTAGCTCTCCAGGTGGGGCCTGTGCTGTCGACGGGGGGGGGGGGGGTCGGCCGGGGGAGAGCACTTGAGATGCTGGTCTGTTAGTAGCCCGGCCGCCGAACGGTCAAGGCGGACGCCACATGAGCTTCACGTGTAGGTGCAGTGGCTGAATGAACGTCAGGGATGCTTGAGCAGCAGCTGATAAATTATCCGATCACACATTTACTGTTTATTGTACGAAATTTGACTTTTAACCCACTGACTTAACCCACCCCCACATTTACAATACAAACCATAACAGTCAGCAGAGAGCCAAAGCCTCTGTCTTCCATTTCATCACATTTTGTGCTCGAGGTGATTCAGTGCTGTTAGAAATATCCCCAAAATGTATTGATCTTTTGGATCAATATGTTTTATGTGTTTAAAATGTAATTTCATTATTTTAATACTTGACCTTTTAGCTCAGGTTGTGCAGAGTTTAGGGATATGAATTATTCTAAGATACTAAAAGAAATATCATCACCAGAAGCAAAACTAATAATTTAGTCCCTGGCAAACGATTTCCATTGCAGAGTTCAAAGGGTTAAAGGCTTTCGTATTACAAAAAAACATATTTTTTCATTACTGGTATCCATTCATTGAAGTTTGGTTTTACTTGCGCGGGTTTTGCAGAATCTCTCAGAGTTCTGCTTCCAGTCCAATACAAAGGAAGGGAGAATAAACTGCTGAATATAAGCACATTTGTGGATCTCACATAATACCATCGCAGGCTTTGAACATTTTTTCATAGGAACTTTTTATTTATTTATCAGAAACTAGTTCAAATAAAAAGTGTTCACAGTCAGGGTGGTGGATTATCCAGAGTTAGGGGGTGGGGGGGGGGGGAGGGATTTTATTTCCCGGAAAAGCGTGTTGCCTTTCAAATCCGCTCCAGTGGATATTTTTATATTGACAATGAAGTTAAAGCTAACGGGGGGGAAACTTCAGAGTTGTCACACTCTCTCTCACACTCTCTCGCTGCTCTCATCAAACCTCGTTTCCAGCAGCTGAATCTGTGATACACCCGCTTCACACTTCCCTGCCCGGCGCAGAGCGGCAGGCAGACAGAGCCGGCTGCAAGCGGAAGAACAAGGTGGATCATCATTCGGCAGCTTGAGGCGGTCAGACAGAAATACCTTTTGAAATACACGCTATGAGTATTGCTATATGTTGATGTGATGTATGAATAGTACCATAACAACTTTATAAGGTGCTTCTACTTTTTGACAGTGTTCTGACCCGGTTTTAACGACCGTACCTCAGCTCTAGTAAGACTCCGACACATCTGACCCACTACAGTTTAAACTATCTTGACCCCGTTGATTTGTTGGTAGCTCCGCCCCTGACCACCACATAACGATTGATTCTTTACTTAAATTGGTCAAATCTTTCTTCACAGCTGTGTGCGTTCATTCATTCAGTCCCTCCTGACTCTCTTTCTCTTTCTCTTTCTCTTCCCCTCTCTCTCACTCTCACTCTCACTCTCACTTTCTCTCTCTCTCACTCTCTTTCACTCTCGCTCTCGCTTGAACCGCCGACACACAGATACACCTCAGATAGAGCTGTCGACTTAATGAAACCTAAAGAGTTAAATATTTGCACGGTGAGAAACGACGAAGAGGAAGTGAGAGAAGCATATTTTGTGATTTTAGAGAAGCGACTCTTTCACATGAGAAACCGTTGCAGTGTTCGAAAGAAGACACGCCTCCCTGATAAGTGAAGCGTTTCCGGACTGCAGCCTCTGATGTGGCACCTTGACCACGTGTATCAGTCTGGTATGTCGCCTCCACTCGGCTTCAGGGCTCTTATCACGGTAATGCCTCTATCTCAGCCTGAATAAACTCTGATTGTGACAGCGACTGGTGAGACAGACTGCAGCCACCGCGTCCTCTGTCAGCCGAGAGGATAACAGAGTGTCTCCTGTCTTAAGGTGTCTTGTACTCCGCCTGCACCGTTTTATCTTTTCATCTCCGTACCCTTCTCTTTTGGTGGAGTGACACCAAAAGAGAAGGGTGAAATGATTCGTGCACTATTCGGTTACAGTAATTATCTTCCCCGCTCTCTGCCTATTGGGTTATTATGTAACAGCACTGAGGTCAAGGACAGCAGTATTCATTTTTTTCTCAGCACAGTTCTGCAATTTAATAGCTCTTCACCTAAAGTAGTCCCTGAACTGTGGTCAGGTTAGTCAGAGCCGGGCAGCTCTGCACAGACACTTCCTGGTGGCATCCAGAGAAAGTTATAAATCACAAATCTGCACAAACTAATGTGCGTCGTGTTTGGGAGGTCGAGGGTTCGACTCCTACAGACTAAAGTGTCTTTGGGCAAAACGCTGAACCCCATGATGGCTGTGCATGTTATGTAAAAACTACTCAACAGATTTTTACATTTTGGTGCCGATCAGGAGCCAAATCCTGAAAGTTAATTTTTTTATCACTTTCTTTGACGTGGTGAGATGATATTTTCCAACATTTTCACGGATTTCTTGGCGTAGTTAGGGGACAGATGTGTTAAATCTGTGGAATTAAAGGTGTTTGGCTTTGGTAGAGGTATAAACTCCCCTGAGTGCCAGTTGTTGGGGGATTTACAGCATTTCCTCCACCTCTAATTATTCGACACCCTCTACCGAAGTCCTGCGTTGAACGATGCCTGATTGAAACTATTCATAATGTTTTATTTGACTTGTAAATAGGACGGTGGCAGATGCATTTCCAGAAACCTGCCAAACCAGACTCACCGTTGATCCCTGAGAATTAACAACAGAGCAAACGCCTCTTGGACGTAACTCAAATTAAATGGCCTCCAGCTAGTTCCCAAGCAAACGTCTTTATAATGACGCATCCATTTTTATCCTCAGCCGGGTCACAGGGAGGTGACGGGAGGGTTTTAAGCCACAGGGAGCGAAGTTAGTTTTTTATGAAGTTGTATTTCCTGGCATTTTTATTCTGGGGCTGTACGACTTTATTTGCTTTCCATCTGCTTTCCTCCCCTGTTATGTCCTCTACTGTTGCTTAAATTAACCTCATAATGTCAAGCCTGAGCGTGAGACTGGGTGTGGTGCGCAGCCTTGTTATGGTGATATCGGTGACACACACACAAAGTGCCACACTGTCTCAACAAACATGTATTCACTTGTACTGCAAAAACACACACACACACACAAGCGTTTTTTTTCCTTCTCCTACACAACCATGCACACTTTTCTACTTCCATACACATTCAAGGGCCAACAGCTCTGAATTCCCAGCATGCACGGCGCCTCCTGAACTGTGCCTGTAACGGATAAGTGAGCTGTGAAGTCTCGTGATTGCAGTGGGCACCACACTGGTTACAAGCCTGGACAGCGTGGGGGCCTCGATTGGGCCGAACATGATCGGATATCGTTTCTCTCACACTCAAACTGCCGCTCTCCCCGAGGCGGGAAAAGAGCCGTTGGCAGCGAGAGAGTCAGAAAAAAGTGGAAGTGTGTGTGTGTGTGTGTGGGGTGTGGGGGTGTGTGTAAAGCTCTTCCGGTGCTCGATTGTGTGTGTGTGTGTGTGTGTGTACGCAGGGTGAGGTGAGGTGAGATTATGGTGTGAGTCAACGTTACGGGTCTGGGAGTCAGCTGACCCTGGACAGTACAATGCAAATGTCGCTGACTGTGTTTTCTCACATTTCACTTTTCAATAATTCACCATCAAAATAGTTTTACAACCAATAATATCCTCAGAAGAAAACCGACTCATAATCACAGAGGCAGTTTCATGGTCTTTTCCAGAATGTTGATGAATGTTAATTAGCAGCATGTGTCGGCTTTTTGTGTCTCAGTTGTCACATGAACACAATATCTCAAGAAGGCCTGGAGGGAATTTCCTCAAATCTGGTCCAAATATGGCCTTGGACTCAAAGATGAACTGATTGGAATGTTGTGGTTAAAGGTCAAAGGTCAAGGTCCCCACCATATGACCCCACAAAAAACCCCTTTGTGCTTGAGAGACTGCGTGGAAGAGTATCTCACAATATCATTGGAAAACGTGGCTGAAAGGACAAACTACTTCATTTTCATTTGCCATTAACTGTGATTGTTGCTCTGCCTGGTCCACAAGGAAGCAGTGTGACCATTGGACCAATCAGAGGCTTCACCACTTTGTATTCATCAAAGTATTTTGAGTTTTCATATATAAAGATGGACGACGGGGGAGCTGCCCTAAAGCAGTGGAAATGAAGATGTGCACAGAACAGAAATTATTTCTGGCGGGTGCTACCACGCAGACGGACGGGAGCGGCGAGCATAATGCGATGCTTGAGAAAAGCCGAGTGCGTTTGGGCTTTTCAGCGGTTGTGCCTCCGGTCGGGGAAGAGACGATGCCGGCAGAGCCAGGCAGAGCCGACAGGAATCACCTGACTCCTGCTCTCATCTCACTCACTGTGGGAATCTGTGTCTGCGTCTCTGTTCAACCTCACGTCTCTGTTGCTGCTCTGCCTCCACTCCTCCCTCAGCATCTCTCCCTTTTTCTTTTCCTCCGCTACTCTCGGTGTTTACGTGCCCTCCAATGATTTGATTAGAGCCAACAGGGTAATATCGCAACTGTCGCATAAACCCCTTTAGAGTTATCATACTCGCATTAAGGTTGTAATCGCAGAAGCAGAACTCGATTAACCCAGCTGGATTACTCAAATTCCTCTTGGCACCTACACAGCTTAGTGATTTCCCTCCCTGGAAGAAACATTTTTTATTTTTTATTTCTTGCAGCTTGCAGTTTTTTCGGTGGGTGACAACAGTGAAAACCCCCTTTTTTTTTCTGTAAATCACTCAGGTGCCACTTTCATGACCTCAGAGCCAGTTTTCTTCCACACATGAAAGCAGCAGTAACCTGATTATGAAACACAGCATGTTATTGGAATGAGTCAGTATTATATAGAGTGTAGGTGCACCTGCCTGTGCATAGATATACTGTCAGGATAACTTAAACTAAGAGAGAAACACTGCCACACTAGGTTCAGACTCGATTTTTGTGTGCACGCTTCACGCTGACTGCTGCTTGGCTTCAGGTGTGAGACTGGGCCTTGAATGCAAATACTCACTGCTATCATATTCATAAAGTCAGTATCAGTCGGGCTCTGTTACCGTGACCGCTGGGTTACTGCGAATCCTGCGTTTCCCTAATCAAACAATTATCCATCTGCAC
The DNA here is from genome assembly GCA_006182925.3 of Reinhardtius hippoglossoides. NCBI lineage: Eukaryota > Metazoa > Chordata > Actinopteri > Pleuronectiformes > Pleuronectidae > Reinhardtius > Reinhardtius hippoglossoides. The sequence goes on along the minus strand of CM031671.1, from coordinate 25,753,472 downwards.
GGCCGGGAAGGTGTTTGTGCACGTGCACAACGTTTCATCTCTTCCTGTTCAACTCGCTGTCGTACATCCTCTCCCATCCAGCTCTCCTCCTCTCTGTGATCTCGTCTGCAGTCTTGATCTCACGCACACACACACACACACACACACACACACACACACACACACACACACACACACACACACACACACACACACACACACACACACAGCTTCTGGCTCTTTCTTTATTTAGCACTTCCACTGCATCTCTCCAACACAAATCTCCTGCTCGCTCTCTATTTCTGTTTCCTTCTCTGCCTCCCTCCTTTGTCAGTCACACATCCTTCTGCTGCAGCACTATTCCTGCTAACAATCCTCTTCCTCTCTCTCACTCGTCCTCCCCCCTTTTAAAACTGCACGTCTCACCCCCCCCCCCTTTCTCCCCCTAGCTGTTTCATTTTTCATTTTCCCTCTCCACATTCCTCCGTCTATCCACACTCTTCTCTTTGTCTAATCACACTTTCTTCTCGAGTGCCTCCGTCGAACTGTAATTAAAAACAGAACGAGCTGCGTTCAGGACGCACGCCTGACTCCTGTCGTCTTCCTGTTCCTCTGCGCTGAGACGACTTGCTGCTGCTGCAGAAAACTCACTAACAGCGTTAAAATACCTATTTGCCTTGTCGCATGAGAGTGGGGGGTTGATTTGAGCATTGGCCGCGTCTCAGCCTTGAATATCCTGTTATGCATAACACAGCAACAATTCTGGACACAATGGCGCCATTCTCTGGGTCCATCAGGCCGGATTCTACACGTTCAGCAATTCCTGCCAGGAGCGAAGACTAATGCAAAGACCATACGGCTCAACCAGAGCCAAAATGGAACCTTTCTAATGGCTTCCATCTTCCAGTTTCCGTAATAAAAGTGGCAGCCACACAGACAGTAGGACTGCATCAGCGAATCCCTCAGTGTGTTTCGCGTGTTTGCCTAATACAACCCTGTGTATGTCTGTGTTCTGTGTGTTGCTCAATTTACAAGTGACCTTTTGTGACGTGGCGTGTCGACGGCGTGGGGTCGACTCGTGGCCTGACCTTGCTGATCGACCAGATCGTTAGCCCGCCGGCTGATTTTGTGAAATGCAACGCTTGCTGCTTTTACCTTGAGAGGACGCAGTGGATTGAAGGGTGCAGCAAAAATAGATGAGTGGATGCGGCGAGTGTGAGCAGGTGGGCTTTGCACGAAGGCCGGCTGGAGCCGCGGTGTGTGCTCACATGGGTAAACAAATAGATAGAGAGAATCAGCAGTAAACCCGCTGCTGTTCCTTCCACACACACATATAGACGCAGCGAGGCCTGTACGTTCGATACTGAAGCACATACCCCCACAGATCCACCGCAGAGACCCCCGTCACTCCTCCAACTCTCACACACACAACATCTAATGACTCAGTACTTCAGGTGCGAGTAGAGGAGGTGCACCTCGCAGCGAACAATCCTGCAGGCGTCCGAGAAGAAGAGAGGGAGGACAGAGAGGAGGAGAAGAACGGAGAGAGAATTGTGTTTTCATCCTAGTCTAGAAAATAATGACACACCTGGGGAGGACACTGCGTCTTTGTTTACTGTCTGAATGATGCGCGGAGCCCTGTCATTACCACTAATGGTAAACACGAGCGAGAGTCAGCGCAGTCCGCCTCACAATCACACGGCAGAGCGGCAGCGAGCTAACACGCCGCCACTGGCCTTTTAGCCTCCGATAGAGTAGAAGCGAGTGGGCGTGGCAAGCAGAAGAGGAGGGCGGATGCTGCAAATGACTGAAGAAGTGAATCACTGCAGCGATAATTGTTTTGTTTTTTTTAAAAGAGAGCTGTGGTCATTAGCGGAGAGCAGCGCGGTGATGAACGACGGTGCCAATTGTAGGAAATTAAGAAGATCGACGTTAAGGGCTTTGTAGTGGAGTTTTCCCCGAAGGCCCCTCGCGTATAATTGACTTCATTTTAATCTGGTTTTCAGTCAACATGGATGGGAGCGTGTCGCAGCTGAACGTGGGTCAGGGGGCTGCAGCGGTTATCATTGTTAGGGTTAATGTTTTAAGACAGAGGAAACAAAGGAAACAGTCTGGAAAGTGTAGATGATGATGAAACTATGGGAATTTCATGTATGGTGGACTAAATAAAGATGGACGAAATGACAGCTCCCCAAAAGTGAAGCCAATGTGTCACAGTCACCCCTTAGTGGCCGACTGCTGTATTGGTCATAAATCCAGCCTCCTCCATGTTAGTGGACGGGACAAAGAGTAAACTAAAAAGTCAAAGTTGAACTGAACTCCATGTTTCTGATAAGTTTGGTTTGAATGAGTTATTTGATGCCATAAAAAGTTCAGTGTCGTTAAAGTTAAAGATTTCAATTATTAGAAGATAAGGTCGTTGCATTGGTCGGTGTCTCGGGCCCACATTGGGTAATAATCTACAGAATCACATTTAAATGGAAGCAGGAGAAGAGAAAGAAAGTTAGAGACGGAGAAGAAATGATGGGATCAGGATCCAAACATGTCCTCGTGTGAACTGCTGGTGTCAGAAGGTTTCAGCAGGAGAAAGTAGGAATGAAGGAAGGAAGGAAGGAAGGAAGGAAGGAAGGAAGTGAATGGAGAGAAAAGCTGAATCAGCCTCCATAGAGGAAAAGATAGAGTTGAGCTGAGCAAGACTTTCAAGTCCCTCGGGCCACTTTTACCAACAAAAATATACAAGTGCATGAAATCAAAACACACACCAATACTTCTACTCCTCCTGAAATACTGTGTGTACTTCAGAAACAATTAAAGTCAACTGTTCATACTCGTACTTCATACTGATTTGCCCCTAAACCTTGGTTCTAGCTTAATACGCAGTTTATTAGTCATGAGAGTTTCTTACTCAGCCTAAAAACATTTGTATGAAGTATTTTGTTTCTCTGGAGGAGCTTTGTCAAGTCTCAAGTGACGAGACGGGTTTAGAGTTCCATAATGTTGGTTGAGCTTGATTCCTAAACTTCTTTGTGTCTTCGCTAGAGATGCTGATATCTGATATCAATTTCCCTTCCTGATACTGATTCCAACACCAGTGCTCTTCAATGAATAGAACAATGAACTAGTCAAGTGTGTCGGTGATCTCTCTTCCTGCCTGGATCTGAAGGAGCCTTGTTGCTGCTTTGGAAGAACTGAACAGTCAAATTGTCCCAAAATGTCCGTTTGGCACCGAGCGGATCAGAGAGCGGATACAAGATGTTTAAAAAACCACTGAAGGACACTGCCAGACATCTCTAGGTTGTCTCTCTGAGCTGAGATAAAACAACAAACAATGACAAATACCAGTCACTGCCAAGTTGATGCAAGCGAGGAGCTGTTGTCTTTACAAGCCACGCATGGCACTACCAAAGATTTTAGTTTGAACAAGTTGTTTTCCATCGCTATCTAACACCAGACATCTTGCAGAAGACTAAAGAAAGATAGCATAGATACAAAATCCTAAAGTGGAATTTGTAATATTTATTTGAATAGAAGTGAAGGCAACATGAATGCATTTGATCTGGTTTTAAAACTCTGTCACTCATTTAAACTGGTTCACATCTTCATCCAGTGGATTTCACGGAGCTGCTGCTCACAGACGCTCTGCCTCCGGAGTGGGAGCAGTGGAGCAGTGGACTGGGATGGATGGATGCAGAGAGACAGTGAAATGTACCGTGGAACACTTGTCTCCTAACGTCAGTGCAGAGAGCGAGCAGGGGGAACGAGAGAAAGACCTCACCCGCCGCCACAGAGCTGAATTATAGATCAGGTCCGACGAATGGAAGCACTCCTCCGGCTTTTTCCCCATCCTCCCACCTCAATCCATGCTCCCTCACACACAGACATAAACACACACACACACACAACATCACGACTTCTACACCCAAACAATATTCCTCACACGCTCCGAGCCTCTCAGAGACATGCACACGCTCTCACTGCAGCTCCAGCTTCCCACCTCCCAGTGTCCGTGTACACCCGAAACCCTGGTTCCGTCCTAACATACAGTTTCACACAGGCACACATACACTCTTGCTGGGGCCCCCACCGGGTCTGCATTATTGAAACCCACTTAGCACACTGGCTTTCTGCTGACATCCGACTCACCAAAGCAGTGACCCGTGAGCCCAGAGAAGAAGAGCTGAATTCCCGGATTGTGGCACAAAAGAGACACGAGAGGAAGTGCTGCATTCTGATATTCTAGCAGAGGAGAGGAGTCTGGGAAGAGCTGCTGTTTGTGGGGAACTGAGAGAGGAAGTGTCCTTCCCCTAGTGGGTAATTTATGTCACTGACATTTGTGTACTTCCCGTTTAGCGGCTCATCTGGCGCGCTCCATAACAAAGCCAGGTGAAGTGAGAGCTGGAGCTGAAGTGATTGACCAATTACAACAGAGTGGGGCAGCCGGCCAATCAGAGCTGACTGGGCTTTATCAGGAGGGGGGGGGCCTTAAAGAGACAGGAGTTAAAACCAAGTGTTTCAGTCAGAGGCTGAAAAGAGGAGCAGCAGGGATGGACAGTTTGAGGAGAGGGACGTGTTTTCTGGACATTAGAGCAAGTGAACCTTACTAAGTAATAACACTAATACAAATTATGAACCTGAATATCAGCAGCCGCCTTTAAAAGCAACAACATAAAGTTTGCTGAAGAGCCCCAAAAACATGTCTTTTCCCACGATGCAGCAAATGCGCCTAAATGTCCCAAAAGGTTTTGTGGCATTAATCCAAAAGCATCATGCACATTTAAAAACAATTCAAACAGAAAAAGCCGGAGCAATATGATTTAAAAGCCAAGTGCATCACAGAAAGACACTAATGCTCGAAACGAGCAGTTTTGAGTGAGACACTTGCAGCTTTTATCCCGCAAATCAATCGCAACAACACAAACAGCAGCCATCAAGCCTCTGGTTGGTGCTGTAGCCAGAGTGTGAGCTTCCGGACATATGATGCACTCAGACCCAGAAAGGTTATGTGGCATCCGTCCAAAAGCAGCAGCTCAGAGCATCGCTTATATTGAAAAACAGCTCACCCTGATCTGACCATACATGGCTCTAATGTTGCTCAAAAGCCACCGATCAAGCATGGCGGTCGACCAAGTGGACTCTGAACGCCGCTCTCACACTCGTGCGTTATGGGCACACGGGTCCAAAAGAACCTTTCCATCGTATGCACAGGCTGACCACCTTTAACTAGCATGAATGGGCAGCCAAGACATGATGCCATATCCAGTGGAGCTGGTCCCAAATTGCACACACTCATAGATGTCAGCCCTCTAAATATGTCTGATCCATGCATTATTATAATTATCTTTAAGGAGATAGTACAATACAATACACCTTTTTGCTTGCTTGTACCATATTTATCTATTTATTTCTTTATTTTGTACGTTAGGTGGCTTTTTTAAGTACGAAGGAGCAGGATGCACTTTGTTCTGCTGTGCACTTAAGTAAGGACAATACTGGGAATCTTGAATTGGTTGAAATGCCAGATAAAAAAAAAAGAACCCTATCCTGCAATTTTCTAAACAAAGTGGAAAAGGAAATCCTGACCCAAAAATAGTTTGGCCCATGTTCATCACCCAGTTTTGTAGAAATCTGTTTTCCGTGTTTGTTTAATCCTGGAGGAAGTAAACAGTTAATAAACAGGTGCGTTGCAGCGAAGTGTCCGTACAGTTGCATTTAAGGAAATAGAAAGCAGATGAGAATGAGGAAGTGCAGTGAAGTCAGAGAGAGCTGATGGTGAAGTGCTGTTCACTGACCCGTGTCATGTCACAACCCTCCAGGGAAATGAGTCTGTTTGCCGAGGAACGGAGGCAGAGCGGGAAATTTAGATTCACTCTCTAACTCTGGCAGCGGTGGAATCGGACCTAATACAACTCTACGGCAGAAGCGTTTTAATTCCCGAGACTCGTCCCTCTTGAGAAGAAGTCGCAGCCTGATGTTCAGTGAGTAAGGTATTTTTTTTCATATTCATTCACTTTCAGTTTCATGCCGGGGACTGTTAATGAGCTCAGGAGTTGAAATGCATTTTGAAACAAACCCTTCAAGATAATTCAGATTTTGAAGGGTTTCAGCCCGTTTGAATGAAAGGTTGGTGGCTGCAGCTTCGTTATTTTACCTTCAAAATAAAGAGACAAATGTCCTCATATTAATTACTTACTTACATATTAATAAAACAAAACTTTGACCACATAGAATAGTATTAACTTTAGAGCAACTGCCAAATTAAAATCTTCCAAACTTGCACTTTATGCTCCTCTGCATGTTTTGCTTGTTTTATAGCTCTATTATATTTAAAAAATAATATATTTATCTGAGATCATGTGAAGGAGACATCATATGACACTATTGAAGAGTGTTGAACTGTGGCCTCGCCCTCTCTGTGTATAAGCTCCTGTTGGGTTTTGATTACACAGCCTGCTGCTCTGTGTCTGACCTTCGTGTGGGGGGGGGGGGGGTATTAGATTACAGGCTGTGGGTGGGACTGTATTCTGTCCCTTTGTCTCCATGTTGACTCATGACTCATGATCCTCACATCATGTTAATACTTGGCATTTTATTGTTTTTTTGACTCAGTGACACCATCACAGCAGCATATTGGGGCCATAGTGAAAATCTGAGATTTCAAAAACGGTCCTGATATAAAGTGATGACATTTGGAGAAAGAAACAACTTAACGGACTTAAAAAGCAGTAAATACAAATGAAAACGATAGGAACAATAAAACGAAGACAACGTAGAACAAAAGCAATAACAACAATAAAAAGAATGGAAGCAACAAAACGACATTATGCCTTTTCTTTTTGGTTCTTGTTATATTATGACCTCATTCTGTAAATGTCTGATTGTTTGTTTTCCTCTTTAAGTGGCCCTAATACTCAACCATGGACTATAGATTTTAATTATTCCTCTGGATTCCCACCTTCCTGTGTTTTAGAGCTGATTCATGTCTCGCTCCGTTGCTCACAAACAAAGGCTCCGTTGGTAAAGACAGTCGAGGGAGGTGAAATGTCTCAGTTTAGGAGTTTGTGGCTGATTTAAAGTGTTTCAGATTTCAGTTTCTCTCTCGAACAATTGCAATTAAGAGTTTTTCTTTTTTTTCTCCACGAGCGAGACACAAGTTTGGAGCCGTAACTAGCGGACATTTTGATTGGGCCGCAGCTTGTGATCTTGTGGTTGGAAGTCGGTCTCGGTAACTGCTGCACCCCGAGCGCTTTGTTTTGTTTGGATATCCCCTCTGGGCGCTTGTTAGGTGGCGTCGGCGAAAAGAGCCCAGAGACGCTTTGTAGTCCGGATGAGACGATAAGGCTGATCCTGTGTGAAAAGATGTGTCTGAGTTTTTCTGTGCGATGAAAGAGAAGAAAAGGGGATTTAGATGAGGTGGCTCGCCTTTCTCAGAGCATCATCACACACACACACACACACACACACACACACACACACACACACACACACACACACACGGTGCAAAGCTGCACTGCCTTAAAGTCCTTATGAAATAAAGGCCCTTTAAGCACTGTGGAGAGGCAGTGCATCATTTATCATTCCACCTATGAAACTGTTTTTCGCTGATATGGCAAAACAAATCTGGCCACAAACCACTAAGTGTGCGATTGTGCGTGCTGCAGTGAGTCCGCCCACGTTTGTGCGTGCAAATTTTTAATGTATCTGCTGAATGATAGGATTTGTGCAGTTTTTCCATCAACTGGCAAATATTGAACCTCGCCTCTGTTTGAGTACTGACGTGTTTTTACCTGGTATAATCTGTACTGGTTGTGTGTGTGTGTGTGTGTGTGTGTGTGTGTGTGTGTGTGTGTGTGTGTGTGTGTGTGTGTGTGTGTGTGTGTGTGTGTGTGTGTGTGTGTGTGTGTGTGTGTGTGTGTGTGTGTGTGTGTGTGTGTGTCAAGGTGTGGGAAGAGTGGCTCACTCATTATCTCCTCTGTGGGAACAAGTTGGCATTTGACTTTCTATGAGGGATGTATCTCATTTTACATTCGGTCACATAATATGAAATCGTAGACGGTAATAATCAGGCTATACCCTCTGACCTCACTTTATTGGTATGGAACTCATATTTATACGGTTACAGTTATAAATGTAATATACTTCAGATCTCTCTGTGTGTACATCCGTACTCTGGTGAACACTAACTCGTGTGTTGATTAGATTTACAGTTGTTTTTCCCGTTTTTACAGATTTTGCCCAAACATACGACGTCAAAATGTGTTTTCCCCAGCAGCTCTTTGGTTAAATTGAACTGTTGTTAGGTTTTGAAGGTTTGACAGATTCCACCGTGCAGGAGCACTCGGCCCCTCCGACCTCTCGTTTCCGTCCTAAGTGATATCCAACCAGAAATCACACCCACACACGACCGAAGGTTTCCTGTTGCAGGAGTCGACCGTTCACTGCACATTCGCCTTCAGGTTCTCTTCACGCAGTCCCCACCTCAAATCCCACTTTTGATTACTTTAAAGCGGTGAAACACGGTTGACAACAACATGCTGATAAAGCACCAGAGTCTAAGGACATATAATATATGCATGTACGTATTAAAATGTTTTTTTAATTGTTTAAAAAAGCAAAAACATTTATTTTCAGCAGTGATACTGTGGAGTGACCTCCAACCGTTGCCATGACAATAGACAGACGCCCCCCACATCCCAGACCCCCCCCCCCCCCCCACCTCCCATCTTTCCTCTTATCAGCCCCAAATTCTTAAATTCTTAGACAAGACACAGTGTTCGATGTAAAACTGGTTCAATAGGTCAGCAGTGGCAGTGCACACACACACACACACACACACACACACACACACACACACACACACACACACACACACACAGATGAAATTAATAGCAGTTAGGTGGGAGAACTCCTGGCGTGGAGTCTCTCTCCCTCTCTGCAGTTCCAAGTGTTTATCACTTGGAATCGGCCTCAGCGTCTCCAAACCAAATGTTTGGACTGTGTTTGTCCACCGTTGGCCGGGGCTTCTCTAAACTCCCCGGGGGGGGCACCAATAAACTTCAAAAACTTCCCACCGAGACAGAGTTAGTGGGTGCAGAGCGACAGAGAGAGAGTGATAATTTTGGAGGAGTGAAATCTACACGTAACACCAGTTTGATAAGATAAATAAACTGTGCCATTGGGGGGGGGGAGCAGCCGTCCCCTGCGCTCTCCACCTCCTCTGACATCAGACGGCCCACAAATAAAAGCTCTCTCTTGTATAAACACAGGAACTCAAGTCGGCCTGAATCAAAAACACACAAAAAGCAGATTTCAGAAAACGTCCTCCTCCCATAATTCAATGCATTCCAGTGCTGAACACACGCCCGGGTTTGATTGGCTGGCCGGTCACCGGAGAGGCGGGTGTTGGCCTCCCCCCGTGTCTGGCCACATTTTAAAGAGTTTTTTTACTTCACAGATTTGTCTCAAAGTGTTTTTTATTTACAGCAGAGAGGAATGTGAATTTAGATGAACATGAGGATAGGAAGAGGAAAGGTCCAGGCCGGGCTCGGCCGGGTGCACAACACTTGTGTGACTTCATTATTAAGAACAGTCGCGTTCGGACCCGGAGGCAGAAAACAGACGCAGGGAGGTTTCTAACTGAAAAACTTGAGGAGATGTGAAGTGAGATGTCTGAGTCAGACTCGCTGACGGAGCGGGGGGAGCTGGTCTTTACTTTACTAACTACTGCAGCTCACTTCTACTGTATCAGAGAGAAACATGCAACAAGCATCACCACAGGCTGAGGGAACCTGTTCCAGACAGACAGGTTCAGAAATAAAAAGCATGGCGACACTGGAGGTCTTGTATCCTGTGGACGTGCTGCGCTAATTTCTTAGGACGTGCAAAGCCAGGCGTGGCAGCCATGGGGCGTATGCATCATCAGGAGGAAGTCCTTAATTGTCTAATTAATTAATTAAGTTGTTAAGCTGTAATTGTTTAACCACATTTTATCTTTAAGTTTCATTAGTTTCACGTCTTTCTTTTCCACTTCTACTGTCGCTTGTCGTCAGATGTTTATAATGAATTTCAGTGTTTTTTGACTTGTAGGAAAACGTTTCTGAGCAGAGGGAAAGAAGACTTACGTTAGACATTTTGATGAGCTGCAGATTCATTCTACAAACTCATATTCTGCTTCTTGGGACTCTGACTGTGGACAGAACTTTCTGTTTGCACATTCATTGGGTTTCGCTGCTGCCCAGTGAACAGCCTGTAAAAGCAGCCTGTAAAAACAGTGGTATAAACGTCTCCTGCGGCTCCGGAGGGGCTTTGTGCATTCTGCCTCGCCCTGATTATGACACAGTGTCGTCAGCTCGGCCTCAAACAACAGAAAGGCTTCGTTAAAAAAGGGGCCACAGGTTGTAAATGAGTCGATGTTTACCAGGTCCCTTTGAGTTTCATTATGGGAAACACAGGAGTTTCTTTAACACTTGACCCACGCGAGGGACTTAAAGTTTCCGTGGCCTCTGCTTCAATGATTCTTTGTCTCTTTCAAATCTCCCAATTTGTAGGAGGCACAATAATGGACGACCTTTGACCTCTGTCAAGTTACCAGTGTTACCAGTCAGTGTTTCTGCTCAGATGGTATCAACCGTTCAGTGGGTGAACCCTCCTCTCTCGCTCTCTCTCTCTCGCTCGCTCTCTCTCTCTCTCGCTCTCGCTCTCTCTCTCTCGCTCGCTCCTCTCTCTCTCGCTCTCGCTCTCTCGCTCTCTCGCTCTCTCTCTCTGGTCGTTTATCACGTGGATCGGCCTCTCAGAACTTTATGTCTTTAATCGTAGACTGTTAAAAAAGTTCAACACTTTCACTTCCTCCCACTGTCTAGAAATTAAGCTTAAATATTCAAAATGCAAAGGTCACTGGTAACCCTAAAACCCAACTTCCTGTTGACACACACCACCAGTAGTGAGTCAGTCTCAGCTGTCATGTGGTCCTGAAAACCACATATAACAGCTGATATAGTGTTTGGACGTGTTTTATTCCCCAATATCGGCATAAGCCACTAGATGAGAGATAGAATCCACAGTTTATTATTAAGTTAGCATCGCCTGATTGGGGTTTCTATCCTCTCCCCTCCGATGCTCCTCCAAAGAAGAAGAAGAAGAAGTAGAAGAAGAAAGGAAAACTCTTCTTCTTCTACTCTCTCATTTTCTTTCCATCCCTCTGTGTATTAGGACAACAGAGAGAGAGTCGTTTCCTCCTCCCTGCCCTTCGTTCCGCGCTGTGTGAGAAGAGGAGTGAAGGAGTGAACATGAAGCGGAGTTAGAGATGACAGATCAGTGAGCTGAGAGCTGCAGAGCGGATGTGACAGCGGGAGCTGCAGCTTCCACCTCATCCCCAGTTTTCCCTCTGACCTCTCCTCCCCTCTTCCATGTATGATTGTGTTCGGCAGCATCTCAGCAGGGCGATGAAGTATCACTGCATAATGCATCATATCCATATATACTTCTGCCATAACTGCAGCGTTGGGGCCTGTGTGAGTGAGGATTAGGTTGAGTGAGGCCTGAAAACTCCTCCACCGCCTCATCATGAATTGCTTCTATCTTCCTTTTTTTAATCCTTCGACTTTTTCAATCGTCGGTTTTCTTTTTTCTAAAATGAGATCTCGGGCGGGGGGGGGGGGGGGGAAAGGGCACTTTACTCTGGGGTTGAGGAAGCGGAGTGTCGCAGTGATGGATTTCAAACCGAGCCTCCTAAACCTTTAACGGCAAAGTCCAAGAGCCTCTGATGACAATGTTATTACGTTTGGCGCTTTGACATATGTCAAAATTGAGTTTCTGTTTGTTATCGGGATTCTTCCAATAAACGTTACCGTGTAAATTCAATTCCAGAAGGTTTACGTCACTTAAGCTGCGAAGACCTGGTCACAGCAGTCGTGGTTCGAATCCTGCCGCTCCTGCCTCTCTTTTCACTGACAGATCAGATAAAGGTACCAGGGGCTTCTGCTGGTGTCTGACCTCCTGTCGACTGTAAGATTCCTGAGTCGTCCTGTGTAAACTTCACAGCGAATCCAACCACCTAGAAAGTTGTGCAGTGTAAACTTGGCAGTAGCTTCGTCGTCTTAAGGATTGATTTGTAAACCACTCTTTGATATGTCAGGATGTTAACACGAGTTTCAAAACAACCTGTTAAAGATGAACATGAACTCATCTCCACAGTGGACTCTCACTCTCCTTCGTCTCCTCCTTGTCCTCGTCTTCCTCCCTGTCTTCTTCTTGACCTCCCCCACACCTCTTCACAATCCTCTCCCCTCTTGTTTAATACTGTGTCATGGAGACGCTGTCGTCGGGGTGTCTGTGCTGAACAAGTGTCTGTGCTGAACAAGTGTCTGTGCTGAACAAGCGTCGCTGGGAGCTCGCTGGCAGCACCGTCTCTTTCTCTCTCTTCTTACCTCATCGCTTTTGTTTTTATTCTCCTGCACGTTTCTTTGCTCAATGTCTTTGCTCATTTTTTTGAAGACGGATTAGGGAGCAAAAACGAAATCTTGCCGCGTAAGCACCGAGCTTCCTCGTTCCTTGACTGTAAACCGAGCCCGTGCTTGTGCTCTGAAGGAAATCCCACTCGGTGCCAGGACAGACGCTCATTCAGTTCAATCTGCTCTTTATCAAAGAGAAGATGAAGATGAATTGGATCAGACAGTTTTGTGCAAACAGGACCGGATTAGGATTATGTGTAATTAGTCTGAGTCATGTTATGTTTTTGAACACCACGATCATTCCTTAATACCGAGTGCATTGTACGACATTTTCTCATCTCAATCTAAGACAGTCCATTGGATGCAGGTTACAAGTGTAGGTGGGCGTGTAGTGACCTGAAGATCTCCGTCAGGCTCCACCCCCCCCCCCCCGCCCCTCCAAATATGGTTACTTCTGGTTTTGTGGGTTAACACTTGATTATCACTGATTTATGGCGATTTAGGAGAGATGCAACAACATGTAAACCTTACTTTGACATACTATCCCCCTCTGTAAAGTCAACATGGCAGACATATTAGTTTATTAACACTTATTTCCACATTAGGCCAACATGAAGCAAAGATTAGCTTTTACGTTTTCAGCCACCTTATGAATATTACTCTTATTTCAGCTCAGGTTTGGTCTCCACCACCTACCGGCTCTTTTACTGTTCTATGGGTGGAACATACAGAGGCACTATTTCTTCTGACTTACAGTGGTTCCATCTCAATTTTAAAACCAACAGTGGAAAAATAGTCTCTCGTCAAACAACTGGTAATGAAATCATATTTTTAATTTCCTTATCTTTGAACAAAGAGCCTGTTTCCCTGAGGTTCTTGTTTCTTCACAGTCTTCACTTCTCTTTAACTTTTAACAATAATTTCTGGTAATTAGCAAAGAAAACAAGACACTGAGCAGAAAATCACTGAAGGTTCATGTTCCGTATCTTCCTTCTGTTCTCCGGACTGCTGCTCTTATCAAATCCCAAAAGTGGTGATTGATTTATTTGTTTTTAATTATTAATATCCTAAACTATCCCAGAGGCCACTGTCTTATGAGGTTAATTACGGTTTACCCACAGATATAAACGGTGCAGATGGGAATGAAGAGATTGCTCCTGAAACAGAATTTTTTTTTTTTAATCGTATTAGTCAGATTCATGTTATTCATTTCTCTCCGTCACCTCCCGCCCCCTCCTTTCTCTCTTCGCAGGATGAAAATGCGGCGGCACAGGGTGTTCTTGCTCTGCACGGTGGGCCTGTGCGTCATCTCCTTCCTACACTACTACAAGGCCCTCCACTATGTGTCCCTGCTGCGCGAGCTCTCCGCCCCGTACCCCAACATCAAGTCCTTCATCATGGTCTCCGGCTTCTTCTGGAGGGAGAAGGGCGTGGCCTCCAGCCCGATCAGCCCCGCCTCCCCCGAAGAGGCCCCACCCTTACCAGTTATCCGTCAGTCGGACGCCAAAGCCAGAGGCGCGTCGGGTGCTGCGGGAGGAGGCGGAGGCGGAGGCGGAGGCGGAGGCGGGGAAGGAGGAGGGAAGGGTCTGGGGATTGGTGGAATCATGGTCGGAGGTGCTGGGATTATTAGCAGCGCAGGGCTGGAGATGAGGCTGAGGGAGGAGCCGGCAGCTCCTTACCCCTGGGAGAAGCCAGAGGAGAACCAGCGGGGAGAATCTCCCGATGAGGTAAAACTTCACCGTCACCTTTCAAACCAGTGATCTGCACAATGTAGTGTAAAACCACTGACTGTATAGAAAGATAGATACATGACACTTTCCCAAAAATGAAGCCAAAGCTGCTTGATCATGTCTTCCAGCTTCCTCCATGTTAGCAGATGGGACACAGACCAAAATAAAAAGTCAAAGTCCAGGTTGAATAAATTTTCATTTAGTCATTTTTGGTAGTTTCTAACACACTGATATTGGTCCAAGTTTTTGTTTCTGATAAGTTTGGTTTTCATTAGTTATTTGATGATATCAAAATGCGGTCAAACGCCATGATTGACAGCTGAGACCGACTCAGCGATTGGTCAGGCGTGCTTAATTAACAAAACTGTTTATAGAAGCACAAGATGAAATATAGCTTCTTTCACCTTTTGAATAAAATATTCTAGAGTAAAATAAACAGGATGAAAATTCTTCCTGTAAACCTGTATGGAGAATAGCACAAGTTGGAGGATTAATAATATAATAATTTATCATAAACTGCTGTCAGGCTCCGTGTTAAAACTCAGTGTTTATGCATTGCGGACAGTTTATTGTTTTTTTATCTCCATCTCGTGAATGTGAGTGGGACGGCGCCGCTTCGTGCTCACGTCAAGATACTGAGACTTAGTGGAGGCAAAACCCGTGACGCTTGCAAGAGAAAGAAAGTGAGACTGGATTCGACCTGAATAAATAAACTGGTGGATCAGTGTAAACATTATCTCAGTTGTAGAAGCAGCATTTATACAGCCAACTGGTTGTTTGTGATCACGTTCTGATTGTTAATGTTTACAAAATACTCCTTCAGAAATATACAGTAATATGTAACCTTGTCTGTCCGCTTATTTAAGGAATCTTTACATTCCACACATTTGATTTAGACGAGTGAAGGTGCAAAGAAACAACAAAATGTTTTTTGTACCTCATATATATTTTCTCCTGTTTTTAAAATGACAGGAGATAGAGCATTGCTTTGATCCCATATCTTCTTGTATCTGTCCCTGCTACTATTGTCCTTATTATCTCATCACATCCATTGTCTTTCGTTGTATCTTTAAAACAAGGTGAACTGCTCGAGTCACTTGTCAGAGGTCACATTGTCATGTAGTGATTTACTGTAGGAGCCAGTAAAGATTCCTGTTTGTCAACACACCGTGAATTTCATACTGAGGTTGTGATGATGACTTTTACTTTCTCAACATGGACTGCAGCCTGTTTGTTCACTTATCTTTGATCTTGTTTGATGCACCTGACAAGGTTACGTTTTCTCACCTGCTTGTTCTCAACAGTGAGACAAACACAAGTGTTCTAACTGCACTTTGAAAACTACAATACTACAAACAACCTCGTGGTTTTACTGTCCAGTGATGAGGTTCATCCTGCATTAATTCTCACTCGCACACGGTAGGGAGAGTAATAACCCAATTATGAAAGACAGACTCGTTCAGACCTTGATTTAATAAATTCTTTGCAGGAGGAGCTGCTGCAAAATGTAAGTTTGACTAGCGTCTCGATGGTGGAGTGTGGATTTAAGTTTCTAATTTCATGGACTGTAAGTACGAGTCCATCCTGATGATACATTTTTGATGGGATATTCTCTTTCACGTCATCTCACTTTAATTACACAGTTACTTCGAATCAGGATTCTTTTTGGCTGCTGGCTGAAGTTCGCTATTTGAATAAATCTGTGTTATTCACACATTTACAGACTTTTGCATTGAGCACATCAGTCTGTGTTTACTGAGGCGCTTCAGAGGGGGAGACCAATACACAGGAGCACAAACTGTTTTTTATCCTGTTGTGTAACTGTCTGAAATGCGACTTTTCAAAATTGTCACCACCTTCATCCTTAGGGTTCGGGTTAGCCCTCCTAGCCCCACATATCAAGTCGTTAGTTGGTGTGAAATGTAGTTTTCTGACGGTAGATATTCATTTCAAGTTGAAGTGTCCTAAACAGTTTCCTTTCTCTGTCTCCTTCCAGGAGAGGGCTGAGGACCATTTGCGGCCGCAGAACCCCAACCTACAAGTTGAACCTGCTGAGCCTGACCTCCCTGATGTCCCATTTGCTAGAAAAGAACACAGGGTGGTGTCCCTCAGGGATCAATTGCCGGAACCCTTAGAATACTTGGGAGACATCCACACACACACACACCAGCTTAAAGATGACAAAACACCTTACTTTGTCCGAACCAAAGCCGGGGCTCTTTGCTTTAGGCAGGGGACGGAGGTGGCTACACCGAAGGAGTACTCGGGAAAATCAGGGGGGGCTGTGGCCAACGGAGCTGGGGAAGGTGCTCGGGCCGGGGCTGCTGGGCAACGGAAACCTCTGGAAGTCCAGCAGCAGCCCTCCATAGCGCCCAAAGCCAAGACGAGGGCCAGGGGCAACGGGAAGCGGCTGGTCAAGTGTGTGTGTCGGCCGGGGTGGCACGGACCTTACTGTGGGGTTCCCACTATGGTGTATCACTCCAATCTGCCAACCAAGGAGAGGCTGACACCCAGGGAGACCCCGCGGAGGGTGATCAACGCTATCAATGTTAACCACGAGTTTGACCTGCTGCACGTGCGCTTTCGCGAGCTCGCCCAAGCCGTTGATCTGTTCCTCGTATGTGAATCCAACTTTACTGCCTACGGCGAGAGACGGCCGCTGAGGTAAGACCCACATTTCTGGTGTATGTCTGGAAATTATACGAGCTCTGCCCCGAAGTTCAAGGTGTATTTCAGAAAGAGGTGTAATCCTCAGCTGAGCTGCTCTGTGGCCGTCAGCAGATGAGTCTGGTTGTAAAACGACATCCAGACTCAGCAAATCTCACACTGGATTAAAGAGGAGAGGCTTGTAGTGCAACGACTATCAAAGCTTGAGTTGGCAAAGGTGGTCTCATCTTACGTATGTTTTAATACAGATAAGGAATTAATTTGAGGCTCTAGCTTGAACTTGAGAAATTGATGTGTCATCTGTTTTCATAAATATTCATCAGCACAAAGTTAAAGCAGGTTAAAGCGAAATCCCAACTTTTTTTTTTATCACATTTTCACTGCGTTTGTGTTTACAGCTCACAGATTTTGTTTACAGCCCACCTTCACGCCTCTCAGGTGTCACTGCGCTGAATAACAACGACAATAAACTTCCTTTGGCGATAACACGAAACGCCTCGGGAGCAATTTTACAGCTGATTATGACAAGAGCGATTCGATTGACTCAGTGTGCCGGTCTGAGGGCAGAGATTGGTGTGTTCAATCATAGGATGTGACACTGCATGAAAGAAGCTACAGGCAGGGAACACGTTGTCTTTCGTCATGCACGTCAACAAGTTAATTGAGTTGTTCTTCCCGTCACTTTGCATATGGACACAGGGTTTCTGAGCTGAAAGGCGTCGTCTGTAAAACAAGCCTGTTGTTCCTGATATTGTACTTCAGCCCTTTTCTACTGTATATCAATGAAAATCATACAGATACATTTTGGATGTTTTTCTCTGGATGTTTAGGTGTATTGATCAAAATCAATACACATCATGTCTCCATTCATTTTCCTCAAAGTCACATCAAGTTGTAAAATACATCCAATAAACAACAACGAGTATTTATGCACTAAATAGGCTGAAGTATGCAAATCCATTGGTCGTGCTATCGTAACGATGCACAAACTAATGGCTCTGTAATCTTCCCAGTTTCCTGCGGCTCCTCCTCAACGGTACGTACGACTACGTGCGTCACAAGATCCTGTACGTGTTCCTCGACCACTTCCCAGACGGCGGTCGGCAGGACGGCTGGATCGTCGATGACTACTTGCGAACCTTCCTGACACGTAACGGCATGTCCCGGGTGGTGGGGGCCCGGCCGGACGATGTCTTTGTCATCAATGACGCAGATGAGATCCCAGCACGCGAGGGCCTCCTTTTCCTGAAGCTATTCGATGGCTGGACAGAACCTTTTGCGATCCACATGCGCAAGGTAACGGCAATACTGTATATCAGCGTCTTTGTAATATGTCTCCTGCTGTGGTGACTGTGACTGGAACAAATGGCATCTTCTTCTAACTCTGTTCTCCTCTCCTCTCTCCACATCCAGTCACTGTATGGATTCTTCTGGAAGCAGTTCGGCTCTTTAGAGGTGGTATCGGGTTGCACGGTGGGGATGCTCAGTGACGTCTACGACGGTGACGGTATCAAACTGCGTCGCCGGGAATACTACACCATGCCGGGATTTCGCAAGTACGAGAACGACACAGGCCACATCCTGGTGCAGTGGTCGGTGGGCAGCCCCTTCCACTTCGCCGGGTGGCACTGCTCCTGGTGCTTCTCGCCGGAGGGTATCTACTTCAAGCTGGTGTCGGCGCAGAACGGAGACTTCCCGCGGTGGGGTGACTACGAGGACAAGCGAGATCTCAGCTACATCCAGGATCTGATCCGGACGGGGGGTTGGTTCGACGGCTCCCTGCAAGAATATCCTCCGGTGGACCCCAAAGAGCACATGTACGCCCCCAAGTACATGCTGGAGCACTTTGACAGGTACCGCTACCTCCTTGAGAACCCTTACAGCAAAGTGTCCAGTCCGAGCGAGGGCTAGGAGGTCAGCTGGGTGGATCCACGTGAAATAACTAGTAGGGCCCAGGTGGGGCCTCGGCACTGAGTTGGACGGAACGGTACTGATGAACTACATCTCTCCTTGGAGGGATACTAAATGTATCTCCACCAGGCAGCACTGATGTTGCAGAGATTAGAAATCTCGAAAAAAAATCTTTTTTTTGGGGGGGGGGGTTAAAAAAGGGAACACTGAATCACATCCACCATGGATTTACGATGAGAGCATATAGAGGATACAACCACTGGATAAACAAAAACCATAGATTTCCTCATTCCTCCCTTTTTGGGGGAGGGGTCAAGCTATCTCTCTTTTCGTCCCCCCCACCCCTGTCCTCCCTTTCTTCGCCCGATCTGATTGGACACGCCTGCCGTCTGAGAGCGACGGACGCTGAGAAGAAAAACAAGGGATTATTTGCAGGCGTTTGAAACCTGTGGAGAAACGTAGCGGGTGAAGGACTGGTTTATGTTTCTGTCTGTGTTTACTAAAGTTTACGAAGCAGGCTGATGTTCCCTTTTCACCCCCCGACCCCCCCCCCCCCCGCCTTCAGATGTCTTCCTGTCATATTCGGTGACCTCCTTCCACAACCACGTTTCAGATATTATGTTTGTCTTGTAGAAAAATTATAAACCACATTCGAACCCTGCTGGAGTCCCCATCGCCAAGTGAGCGACTCCGTGGAGATGTTTCAGCTCTTTCATGTTTTCACACATCCACATGCACCTTAGACCTGTTTGAGTGTTTGTAAGAAAGTGTGTGTGAGGGTGTGTGTGTCTTTGTATCATTATTGTGAGGTTTTGGGGTGTGAAGGGGGAGAGAGAGAGAGAGGAAACAGTCGGGGGGGAAAGAGAAAGAGAAAAAGAGACGGGGGGAAAGAAAGGATTAACGAGGGAGGAAGAGAGTGGTGATGAAAAGCAGAGAGCGCTCTCGACGTTCCCTCTTCCCACAGCGTCTGCTGACGCACGAGGGACGTTGCAGGGTTGAGTGTGCAGAACGTGTGCGCTCCCCCGGCGCTCCCAGATAGCTCTGAATAAATCACGGCCCTGTCGATGGCGTGTGCGAGACGGATGAAACTCCAGCGTTAGTTCGTCCGATGAGAACAATCCGCGAGGAGCTGGGGGAACGATCTCCCTCCAGTTTCGTCTCGCTGTCTATCTCGGAGCCCAGATGACTTTGTTTCCTTGGAAACGGGATGGGTGTTGTTAAGATGAGTGGGCGGGTTCACATCAGGCGAGGAGCTGCAGCGTTCAGATGAGGTCAATGCCGAGAACAGGTCCCCCAGTTAAATCTTCCTTCCTCCTCAGCTGCCAATCGCCCACTCTCTGAAACCGACTCTTCCAGAGCTTTTTCTGTCTTCTCCTGTCGTCTCTCCCTCTTTTTTTGTGCTGCTGCCTTCTTTTTGTTTTTTTTTTTTAGTCCTCTGTGTGTGTTTTCGTTTAATCCTCATTAACAAGGCGTACTTTATCCTCCGTCTTCAATTATTCTCTTTTTCATACCCTTTCTCTCAAGAACGGCTTCCCTCGCTCATACACTACACACACACACACACACACACAACACACACACACCACACTCATTTGCACTGGCTCTCACACTCCATTTTGGGTGTGTATCTATTTCCAATTAATTCCTCGCAAGAATTCCCCATTTCAACAATAGGGGTGTATTTATCTCCGCTCTGCCTCATTTCTCTCGCCCTGTCTCTATAGGACAGGGCAGCCGTTACCATGGCAATGCCTTCCCTCTGCCCACAGATCACTATATCGCCTGAACGCGTAGGCAGAGCGCTGCCGCTTGTCTTCCCCCTGTCGTAGATGGCTGCCGCTGTGGCCGGATGCCTGAATCCCCACCCTGAATTGTCCACGATGGGGTTAGCATACTTTCCCCTCTGTGAGCGTGGGTCACGTGGGCTGAGGGCCAGTGGGGAAGCCGGGTTGCATTCCTGTCA
The DNA here is from genome assembly GCA_006182925.3 of Reinhardtius hippoglossoides. Taxonomy (NCBI): domain Eukaryota; kingdom Metazoa; phylum Chordata; class Actinopteri; order Pleuronectiformes; family Pleuronectidae; genus Reinhardtius; species Reinhardtius hippoglossoides. The sequence goes on along the minus strand of CM031671.1, from coordinate 25,732,776 downwards.
AGGGCAAGGAAATCACAGCAAAAGCTAAAACATGGAGCTCTGATCGAAAACAGCAAAACACAACGATTTCTCTTTTAATTGCAGATTGACTGAAATCCTCCGTCTGCTTCTTGGACGCCTGTCTGGGCTTCACAGATACCTCGGCTTCAGATTAGACACCGTTTCAAGGTTCAGAGGAGAAATAGTTGATAAAGCTGCGACTGGGAATATTTTCAAAACCTAAAGACAAAGGTTTGGCAAATCTGGCATCGGTGTTTGTGTCCCTCAGTCCGTCGGAGCTGTAGGAAAATCAGATTAGCCAACAGGCGGATGACAGTTGCATCAGGGCTGCTCCGTTCGCCCGGGCGGCAGCGAGGTCTGCTGCGGCAGCTGCTCGGGGTCTGGTGTTGGTGCTGGGAGCCAAACTTCAATCCAAACCCAGAGGGGCTCAGAGGAACAAGCTTTAAATAGGATTTGACATGAGACGACAGAAGAGGCGACAACTGTGACGGATGAATCCCGCTTTTTGTTCCTCAACTAGATTTTGTACCTACTGTCTGAGTCCAGGGGTGAAGAGCATCTTCTAGAGATGTAATTCAGACAGTTATTTAAATGGTTTTGCATCAAAGGCTGCGTTGGTTATTCCCGAGACCTTTTTAATCTTCTTTCAGTCAGACAACTCGTGTTTAAAGCAGAACATAGTGTTCGGTGTCTTGCCTCCAACTTCATCACTCCCCCAGATATGATTACATAGATGTAATGATGAGTGATGAGCTAATATCTTTAGCCGCCCCGTCGGAGCCTGCAGCTGGATGCTGGGGAGGAGGAGGGCCGGAGATACTGACGGAGAGCAGAGGCAGTGACAGGCAAAGGGAGCGATGGGACATTTCTGCAGCTTGGGTAGAATAGGATTGCGGAGAGTGAGTCACAGTCGATTAATTTGTTGACGTCCAGATAGCCATCGAACTAGAAGAAGAAAATAGCAGCAACACGGGCATCATTCCATTCGGACCAAATGAAATGATTGGCTGGCAGACCTGTCCGTCACGAACAAACCTACGGCCGGTGCACACCGCTGAAGCAGAGACGATGTCGGATGAGCGGGGGGGGGGGGCTGTATCGATCGCATTATTTTCTACGGGTAGCCTGCTCTTGCTTTTCCAGGATTACCAACCCCAGCTTTAAATCACTTAAATGCTCCTATCTCGCAGCGTAGTTAACACAAACTGACCAAAGTACACAATTTGACTAACAACAGACAAACTAAATGTGTCTGCCTCCCTCTGATTCAGGGCCACAGACACACACCGTCACCGTCCGTCACTCTGATGGAACATGAACGCCGCCTCTCGTCTACACGCTTCCGTATGAAAAAAACAAACAAACAGCTGGGTGCTTCGCAGCTGAACGCCATCTCCGAAATGTGACCGCGTGACCGCAGGGGTGTCGGTTCAATCCCATCAGGCGTGGGGGCGTGTGTGTGTTTGTGTTAAAGCTCTGCCAAGAGCCATTTAACCAGAGTTTACTCCCAACTCTCAGCCGGCTGCACTCGGGCTGCACATCTGGTCCACAGTATTTGTGTGTGTTTGCATATCAGTATGAATGCTGTGCACTTTCAGAATCATTTGTGTGTGTGTGTGAGATAGAGATAGAGAGAGAGACAGAGAGAGAGAGAGACAGTGACTCATGCCAGATAAGGGTGTCTCGCCCGCTGAAAGACAAATCAGGGTTACCTCACTCAGCCTGTTGCCCCGTTATCGCCATGGCAACAATTCTCCTGATGAATTCCTGAGATCCGTAACAGCCGGAGGTCATCAACCAACATAACAGGCGCAGTGAGGGGGGGGGGGAGAACAGAGGGAGGCTGGTCAGAGAAATCAAAACCGTTTTTTTCCACATAATTCTTCTTACACAACCCGACCGAGGTAAAAAAAACAAACAAACAAAGATCATCTCCGGTCAGTGTCACAGCAGCGCGGAGCGGCGAGCGGCGGCACATGCAGCGGACACCATTACCCAGCACGCACTTCTCTTTTGTTAACAGTTTGTTTGTGTTTTCATCGATTTAAACGGCTCATCACAGCGAGCAGACGATTTGCTGGAGCAGAAAAACACTTTCAACGTGAGCCAGGAGCGAAACATGAATGGGAAGGATTCTTTCTTTGGCCTGGAAAACTAGAGAAAAGGGAACTGAAGCCAAGGCTTGATGAATGGAGACTCGATCCGAAACAAAACACGTTTCAGAATAATCTTTCCACCGCTGTCCCCGGTGGATGAAATGAGGTCATGACACAGGTTAGAGGAAGGGGGGGGGGGGTTTGACCTACAGCTTTGATTTCTCACTCTGATGAAGCAAAGTCGTTTGCTGCTGATGAAACAAGAATCACGCGAATGAGGAGAGCAGCTCATCATCCTTGTGAAAGAGAAAATCTATAAACCGGTGACAGTTTAAGTGAAAACGAGGTTGTGATGTCGACCCACTGAAGCGGCGCTGGTGCCACCTCGCTGCGCTCGTAATGGATTTATCCAGATAGGAGGAGGGGCTACGTCCGGCTCGATGGGGGGGGGGCCCACGTGAGTGGACGGACTGTAATTGCAGCACGGGACTGGTGCGTGATCGTTCATAGAATCAATAGGACGATAACATATGGGAAAGGAAAGAGCTGAAGCCTGTAGCCGAGATCAAGCCGCCTCCTTAATTCCATCAGGTTTTCTCAGGCGCTTCGCCAACAAAAAAACGCAGTAAACACGTCTGCGGGCTTCAGGTGACTGGAACACAAAATACAATACATAAATAAGGCGAGTATAAAATGCTAATCTAAGGAGGCGGACGGATGCAGCTTGTTGTTGATATTAGCAACAGGAAATGCTGCGACGTGTTAAATAAATATTTACATTATTATTCTCTGCAGGTTTTCTGCCACAGTAGATTTAGGCCTTATCAGTTTCCACTTCACTGCTGGATTTCAATATGTATCTGTAGTTCAGGGTCACTGCTGCACATGTTGGCCTCAAGGGTGCTCGCAGGGATCGTCCCGTCCACACTGACGTGGATGTTTTGCAAAACAAACTTATCCCCAAATTGAAATCATTTACAGACGAGTTGACAGGAGGATAAGATCACGACTGGCTCGGCCTAGTCGTTGTTGTGTCCTCGTCTGGACAGAGATATTTTTAAACGAACGTTGTGTTGATGTAGACGAGGCCTTTGTGTTGAACTTGGGCCCACAAGAGACAGATTTTTTTTTTAAGTGAATATTTGGTGCTTCAGAAGCCGAGATATCCTCCATAAACTGGATTCTCCATTTCCCACCATGCAGCTCAGCAGCATCTTGCCTCAGAGGGAATTAAACTAATCTTCATGTGTAAAATCACTGATGATCATTTATTCTATCACAAAACTAGACTCAATCAAAGATACGGAGTTAAACATCAGGCTGAAATGAACAGCATTGTTGGTCCACCCGTCCTTTCTGCACAAACACACACACACACACACACACACATTGTGTCTGACATTTGAAGCATTCCGCACATGTGTGTGTCTTGTGTACAGATGTGTTTCTGCAGGGCTGTGTTGCCCCCCCCCCCCCCCATCTGTTGTTGTGCTTACGGAGCAGCTGACTGGCTGCTCGTCTACGTGCCTTCACTACTCTGGACCCCCCCCAAGCCCCCGTGGCTTCCACCAATTGATCTTTTCCAAGAAACATTAGCAGCAGGCAGGAAATCAAGGAGAGGAGGGTGGCAGGAAAAAGAGTCGTTCTACTGGGGTCTCGTTTGGGTCACTCTCGTTCGGGTCACTTCTCGTTCTGGGTCATCTCGGTTCTGGGGTCACTTCTCATTCTGGGTCATTCTGGTTTGGGTCACTTCTCATTCTGGGTCACTCTGTTCTGGGGTCACTTCTCGGTTCTGGGGTCACTTCTCGGTTCTGGGGTCACTGTTTTCTCTGCTGTAAACATGTTTATTCTCTGCGTTTAACTCACGGAAAACATCCACATTCCACAATCACATTAACTGCACAGCTGCAATGACGTGTCACCGCTAATTGGGAAAAAATTGCTGTCGCTAACCACAAGTTTCACCCAAACAAGAGCTTCAACCTCCTTTTGAGATACTTTCCAATTGTATTAAAAGGCTCAGTTGACACTAAACAGAAACATTCTCCCTGTTCCCTCGGCTGTAACAAGTTTATAGTTGTGTAATTAGTGCTGCTTCGAGTTAACAAACAGAATTCCCCTCACATTCTGTCGATTTTATTGGAATGGAGGCAGAAACATTGGAGGAAACTCGGACAGAGTGATTCTTTATTTTCCTCCGGTGACTCCAGGTGAGCTCCGAACCTGAAAGACCCTAAAAAGTAAAGTTCTGTCACGATCCTGTGGTTTGCACCTGTTGCTTCCGAACAAACATTGCAAAGTGTTGGACGCTCAACTGAAGATCTGAAAATGTTGGATTCTTCCAGTGAGAATTAAAACCTTCCTTCTGTTTATGGGTCTTTTTAACGAGTTGGGTGAAGTTGAGTTCTGCTCAGAAAAGAAACCAACTCGTGGAACAGTCTTTGAATCTGAAATAACATTTGTAATCACGATTCCTCGTCTGTTAACATGTTGCACGTTTTGTCTGATGAGCGTGTGTTTCTAACGGCAGATCAAGGAGTGTGTGTGTGTTGTGTTGTGTGTTTGTGTGAGCGTATGTGTTTGTACATCAGGAGTCACAACACGTCTGACTGTGCTCGAGGACAGCTTGTTGGCTCCGGGGTGGATGTGGGACGAGTCGGGTCCAGGCGTCCATATGCTGCGACAGCGCAGATCAAAAAAGATGAAAGTCGGTGTTGCGCCGCAGCGACAGATGGACACAGCGACACATGCATGTGCTAAAAGTCGGGCGGGCAGACAGGACGACACCTGCTGCAGATCCGACGCCATCCGGAGCCGGAGGGAGGGGTCGGGCGTCCAATGTGTCTCTATTTATTTGTGCGTTTCCCTTGATTTGGCTGATTGTTGTGATTTGGAGCAAGGCCTCGTTTTAATTTAAAATCTGAAGCCAGTGTTTCTCTGTAACATTAAATACTCACGACAGAACAAGCAACAATCATAATAACACATATATCCTCAGGCTTTTTAAGACTTTAAAGGAACAGTTCAGCATTTCAGAAGGAAGGAACTGATCAACGACTCTAAACACAGATGGACGACGCATCTCCATTTCCTCCCTCTGAAGCCAAACTATCTCACTTACCAGAAACCAGGTTTTTAGTTTTGTCCCATATCCTAACATAGAGGGGACCAGGTTAATGACGTGTACTCCAACCAGCCACCAGGGGGCGATGGGGATGTTGTGGCTTCCCTTTTGAGGAGCTGTCATGTCGTCATATCTTTATCTACAGTCTATGGTACCGATCAGGAAGCAGTCCAGGACATATACACGTCCCTGAGAAATGACAAATTAGTGGTTTCTACACTTTTGTTTTTGTTCATATCAAACAGAGACAGAACATGTTTATTATTATTCAGCTTCAGAGGAGCTGTGAGGTCGATTCTCTTGTCTCTCGTGTTCCAGTCTGAGCGAAGCTAAGTTCTTGGCAGCAGCGTCGTGAGTGATATGAATCTTCGAATCTAATTCTCAGCGAGAGAATAAACTTTGTCCCTTTCTAAAGCTCCGACACGTTTTCTCCCTGTGCTGTGGGACTGCGTGTGGGCGGCACCACAACCCACCGACTGTGAACTAACTCTGATTCAACAACTGCCAAATCTGTATTGTTGCACAGAGAGACGAGACGCCACCTTCCTCTGGTGGAGAGAGAAACACTCAAGCTCTTTTGTGAAATAACCACGACTCAGATGTTCGTGTTTGGAATCGGAAGAGAAATGTGTTTTCATTGTGTTCGACACTACAACAAACAGTAATTGATCATTTTAGACCCATAGTGAACTCTCCTCGCAGATCTGGATATTAGAGATTATCTATCTTGAACTTTTGAAGATGCTCCGCTTGTGAAGATGCTCCGCTCAGCTACACACAGTAGAAATATGTGTAATAAGGACGATTTTAGGGTATTTTCTACTTTTGAAATGAACTGTGAAATGGCCCACGGTGCAACCCCATTTTTTATTGGCTCAAAAACAGTTTAAAGTCAGTTTTGTCTGACCCGTACTACATGAATCACAGTTATAGACCCGCGTGATTTATTCCCTGAGAAAATACTTTATTCGTCCCTCAAGCGAGTGGGAGAGCGAATGCAGATCATTCATGCAAACACACAAAAGATAAGAGTAAATACTGATAGAAAATAACCAATCAGTCTCGTGGAAATCTGTCGAAAAAACAAAAGGTCGGGGGTGAGAACGTAACGTTGTTGGTGGAGGTGACACTTGTTGATGCCACAGTTCAGGGAAGAGCGTCTTTATCTTAGTTTATCTCTTCACCCGACGTCAGTGTCCGACCTCACCAACGCCCTCGAGTCCCTGCGACCGTTAACGCAGCAGATCGACGCCTTTATCTCCTGGAATCACATGTTCAGCCTCACATTCGGGTTTTAATGCTCCGCCCTGCCGCACACACTCTTGTTTTTCTATTCCTTTTTCGTGTCTTCGTGTCTGTGACTTTGTAACTTCAGCCTTTACCTGCAGTTCTCAGAAACTCGACGCCCCTGAGCGGCAGCCGGCCTGAAACGAGACAGAGGCAGAGGAAGGGAGGAGGAGGAGGAGGAGGAGGAGGAGGAAGAGGGAGGGAAGGAGGGCGAGCCTCCAGAGGGGGTTCGAATTCCCTGCAATCAGAAACAGAGACGGAACGAGGGAGCGACTGCTACTTATAATCACAGACTCCCCCACGTTTCTCTCTCTGCCGCTTCCAGTTTTTTTCCTTTTGTTTTTTGCACTTATGCTTTTTATGTGAAGTCAATCGATGTGTCTTTTCCTTCTGGGGTTTTTCACTTTCACAGTTTGAATATTGTTCGGTGGAAGTCTGAGGAACGGACGGAGGAGCGATGAGCGTCTCTGGTTTTCTGTTTAACTTTGTTTTGTACTTTTTTTTTGTAACTTTATCCACTTGGCAGCTTGATATTTAATGTCTTTTTAAGGCGACCTGTGTGGTGTGTGTGTGTGTGTCGTGTGTGTGTGTGTAAGCTCATAAGCACTGTCTCAGCCCACTGCCACAGGAGACTCCACCTCACAGATCTCTTACCTCCCTCGATGCCGGTGAAGGCGACTCCCGACCGCGGTGCGTCCGCCTTGTTTACGCTCTGTGACTCGTTTGACCCCCCCCCCCCGTGACCTTACCACCGTCACATAAACTCCTTTTTTTTTTTTTACTCATAACTGATTTCCCTCAGTTCCCACATGGCAGATAACTACAAACGCACACATTCACAAACATAGGTGCACACTACGTAACACCCACACCCCACACACACAGTACAGCCTCTGTGTTTTTAACTGTGGTGTGATTGTGGTCGTGTTAAACAGTCGCACACTGTAGCTGCTCTGTCTGTGGCCTCGCTGTTCTGCGATGGCTATGAAGGCTCGCCATTGTGCGACCAAAAAACATTTTTGTCGTCGCTCGGGCCACTCGGAACCGGTTTGGGCCAGAGACCCGACCCGAGAGAGAGCGAGAGAGAAAGAGAGAGAGAGAGAGAGATGCCATTTCTGTCCTCATCTTTTGTTTAACGTTGTGTGTCTGTCACACAACAAACCGGTGCTGGTTTCATGCTTTTATTTTGTATTCACTGACGTCCTCTGTGTTTTTTTGTTTTTTTTTTCTCCAAATCGACAAAGATGTCAAAACAAAAACAAAAAAAAAAACATTACAAAAAAAGAAGAAGCTGATTCTTTTTCTTTATTTTTGGGAAGAAATTTGAGTTGCATGCTGAGAAGCAGAAAGTTCTTCTGCCTGTCAAACTATGAATTGCACCTTATCGGGGGGGGATGTGGTTTTATTTGTATTTTTGTTTTATGCATAGATAATTATATATATATATACGTGGGGGATGTATGATGTTTTGTGTATTTTTGATTTGGACAGGAGATGGAAGTGTTTGCATGTTTCTTACACAGGGTTCGGATTAATTCTATTTTTTCATGCTTATTGACGCCGGGTTTCATCATAATTGTTTGTTGTGGTGGGACGGCTTCATTAGGCAGCGTCACGGACCGGTGAATTATCATGACACTACAAAGAAATGAAAGATCTGAATGATTCTCGATCGTGAAACTGAATAAAAACTATAAGAGAAAAACCAACAGAGTTAAAGATTCATGTTCGAAGACGTTTCACTTTCACGTGTTTCTCTGTAGACGTGCGTCGCAGAAACAGGTGGTTGAGACTGAGACCTTGTGTGATTTGACTCAACTGCTGCTGCTTAGTGAAGCCTGGTCCCCCCCCCCCACACACACACACACAGACACACAGGACAGTCGTCACACAGCGACCACTAGGAGGCGCCCTGCTTATCCTCTCGCATATCGCACATAGCAAACAGCTCCTCCGCCTAACGTCTGTCTAGTCCTTGAAAAAAGGACAAATGACTAACAGACACAGGACGCCATGTTGCTCACACACACACACACACACACACACACCACACACACTCACCAACAGATGACTGGCAGCAGACACGGTGCTGCCACCCGGCCTCATGTCCCCGGGGCGGTGTGCTGTCTGCAGCCAATTAAGCAGCAGGGCCGGTTGCCAGGTCCGTAGCCATCTAATCCCCTGCACCCTCCCACTGGGTTGCCAGATGTAAAAAGCCCTCTCTTCACTCTCTGTACACTTTGTTGTGTTTAACAACAAAAAGAAGTAGATTCGGGTCTGAATGAGAGTTTATGAGAAAGTGGTGCGTTGTTGTTGAGACGAAGGCCCAACACACACCACAGACACACACACACACACACACACTCCTACCTGAGTAGCCACGTTCTGGTGTAGCCCGTGAAAAAGGAAGCCTTTGTGTGTAAGAGCTGTCAGCGAAGGACAAAGGAAGGAAATTACACTTGTTCCTTTCACTTATTGACACAATGGCTTCATATGAGCGTGACACACGACACGTTGTGGCATCGAACATTAACACAACCCGTGTGCCCTGCCTCCCTCTGTTCCCCCTGCACTGATAATGATTGTATATGGCCACATAATTTTTTTTATTTTTTATATCATTGTTTGGGGTTGTTTTTCTGGGTTTGTTGATTATTTTGTGTTTGTGTCATTTTGAAATGGTTTTGTTGGGTCCTTGTGTAACAGTGTGAGAGAGTGTGTGTGTGTGTGTGTGTGTGTGTGTGTGTGTGAGAGAGAGAGGAGGAAGCGATGGGGTGTGTTGTTCAGTGGCTCAACTCCCAATACACGTCAGCCCTTTGCTCGTGTTCATCATTGTGCCAGTGTGTTCAGGTACCTCCACATCTGTTCATCCAAATGAAGAGAGAGAGCGGGGAGTGATGAAGAGGAGGAGGAGGAGGAGGAGGAGGAGGAAGGCTTTTCCCTCAGGGGGAGAAACACACACGTATAAATGAGAAAAGATACTTTTGAAAAAAGGATATTTTTCTCCTGTTCAGTCACAAAGAAGAGTGTAAATTTCTAAGTTAATTGAAAATGATGAATAAAAAAAAAAAACGTGTTCTCTATATGAATGGCTGTATATGTTAACCAGGAACAAAAAGTAATGAGTTCTATGACAAAGACATATAATAAATTAATTTTAAAAATTGTATCCCCCCTGTGTGTCTGTGTGTGTGTGTGTGTTTCTGTTTCAGCTGATGTGTGCAGATGTTACTGGATTGCGGTGGTTTGCATCATCCACCCATCACCTCACTAGAGGGCAGCACCGCAGCGCTCAGGATCACAGCTCATTAGGACGCTTCACTCGGCGCCACGTTGATCCAGATCGACTTTGAACTGAGGCCGTTCACACGCTCCTGATGCAAAGAGACGGGTTTCACGCTGAACAAGGTTCTCGCTCACAAAACAGCAGCTTGGGTCTGAAACTCAAAGTTTGATTAGAAGCACGTGTTCAGGACTTTTAAATCGTAAACCACGTTAACCAGTTAGAGGACTGCTGGGTGAATGTGTGTAGTTAGGCCTCTGATTAACCTTCTGGTGCTTCGAAGTTCCCTGTTATCCTGAAGTTCCCTTAAAAATGTAATAAATTGACTCAAGGTGACCGTTAAACTCCAGGAGCACATGTGCACTGGGACTGTAACTGGGCTGAAACCATGAGGAGTCACAGGCAGCACCGAAAAGACGACGTCACCACAGGGTCTGTGGACATGAACCAAATACAACAAGTACAGGGTGAAAAACTAAAACACACATATCTACAAAATACAACCACAGCGTCTCTGCACCGCCACAACACGTCCAGCTGTGAGGATCCAGCTGCTGCGTCTGATTCTCCGGGTTCAGGTGCCAGAGGAGCCGCGGAGGAACCAGGGTGTCGCAGCCCCGAGCTCCACACACCGAGGAATGTTCTGCTCTGAGACAATGAGTCACTAACAAAAAAGCTCTTCAGATATCCGAGGACACGTCGAGGAAAAGGCAAACAGCCGCGTGCACTGTACGCACATTAAATATACATGCAGCTGCAGCGGCGCATGAATATGCACACGAGCAAAAACAGATGTGAATATTAGAGCAGCAGGAAAAACCATGACAACTGTATATTAATGCAGGAGACTGGTTGTGCTCATGTCCCATTAGTGGAGAGCGCTAAGAATAGTTCACATCCCACTGACGCCTCAGCAGATGGTCACAAAACGTGCCGTGAATATTCATGACGGCCACAGGTTGGTTTTTAATCATTTCTGTCAACCGCGGAACACGAGACGCAGATTTGTTCTTAACTGACGCTTGAGTCTGTTCCGAGGCAGAATCTCTGGGAACCGAACCCAGAATGTGTCTCCGACCACAGGCCGTAAAAATAAACATGGACGACACGACAGCGCCGCAGGAAGCGAAGCCAAAGCGTCTCCACCACCAGCTGGTCGCTGGCTGCAGTCGTTAACCCTGTCTCCTCCCTGTTAGTGGACGGGACACGGACCAGGTGGTCATCTGAAGTTGTTTTTATCACACTGATGTTTATCCAAGTGTTCATTTTGAATTAACATCCTTCAGGAACAGGCGGCAGAAAGAGAAGTGCCTTCGGCCTCTGGGAGTTTCATGCAGGAGGTTGTTTATCTTTAAAAATTCTTCTTACTAAAAAAGATGCAAACAACACGTTTCCTGAGCTGCGTTTCATTTTTAACGTTTCCATTCACCTGCAGGTAAAGACCGAAATCACTGCTCCTGTAAAGTGAAGCCAAAGCATCTTGACTGCCACCTGGTGGCTGGCTGCAGTACAGACCATCAATCTAGCCTCTGTGTTAACGGACGGGAGACGGACCATAAAAAGTACAAGTACATGACAAATACATTTTTCTTGTACTTTTAGTTAGTCAGCAAACTGATCTTTGTTCGAGTGCTAATATTTCCGTTAAGTTTGGTTTCAATTATTTGATGCTATAAAATCAGGGTGAAAGGTCATGATTGACAGCTGACATCGACCCGTGATTGGTCGATCATGTGTCCTCACTACCATGGCTCCACCCCCCCCCAGTTGCTCCACTCTGGCTCCACATGTGCAACAAGGCGATGCTGGTATCTTATTTTAGCTCATGTTTCAACACTTCAATGTGTGTTTGCAGACTCTTGAGTCCAGAAGCAGCGTCTCAGGTCTCACAGCTCAAATCACGGGGGGGGGTAATTTGCAACCACAATTAAATAAATGAATGGAGGCCGGCAGCAGGTCGGCAGCAGGTCACTGGGCCGGGTGGTGTGGCCGTGGCAGCTCAGACACGGAGCAGCCGCTGGAATGAGTTCAGGTGATTTCCAGTGGGACGCTCACTTGACAGGCTATAAGATTAAGAACACAGTTGGATGATGTAAATGAAAACAGCACCGTACTGTGCCTGATTGTTTTCTGTGTCAAACCAGACTCCTAATCTGTTGAAGCATAAATATCCTCCCAGGACCCGCACACACTCGGCAGCACACACACACGCGTACAGATGTTTCCATCGAGCGGAGAATCAGCTCCCGCTCTCTCAGCTCCACACCGACTCCGCGCAGGCAGCAGATAGGAGCTGTGACTCTGGGCGAGTGTTCAGGCGTCGGCGTTTTTTTTGTTCTGCAGCCCAGAGAGAAGCACCGGGGCAGATCCGGGATCAGAGGAGACGTCTCCTCCGTCTCCTGGAGGATTCGCCCTGTCAGCTGCATTCTCTGGCTCAGAAACGACTAAATCAGCCTCTGATAGGAAGATACGTCCAAGTGAGAGGGGGGTGGTTGTTTTTCTGGAGATGCATCTGCCCCCAGGAGACTTCCGGCACAGAGCCCTGGCCTTGTTTCTACTTTCCAGATGTAGTGACTGTGCAGTGTGGCTGAACAGACGCAGGTAAACCAGGATATATTCTGGAGCACTGAGCGTTAAACCTCTCAGGACAATGTTTACTGACGTTATGAATCAAGTCCTTTTCTCAAAAACTACTTTTGTACCCAGTGGAGTCGCCCTCTGCTGGTCAATTGAGAGAATACAGGTTCCAGGGCTATTCTTATATCCAGTCTGTATCTTAATCACTGTTACCTTTCACAAATACTCACAAGTGATCAGGACAGAGCCGAGCATGTGGTGGACTTAGTTCCTGGAGCCTCTCGTCTGTCAGGAGCCGACGCTGCTCGGTGCCGTCGGCAGCCGGTTCGGGATCCGGTTACTAATCGGCTCGTTGTACAAGTTTGTTCAGGCTTTAAAAAAATGTCTTCCAGCTTTATTATTACCCCAAAACGTTGCTATTGTTTCAAAGGCTTGTTCATTCTCTGGCCTCTGAGACGTTCTTCTGGAGAAGAGAATAAACAAAGAGCCTCGTTAGAATCCAATATTTCCAGGAATCTCTGTTTGTCTTTAAGTGGAACGTATATATATATATATATATATATATATATATATATCTCCAGAACCATTGATCTTCTGTGTATTTTAAACTATACATAGAATAAAAGCCCCATGGTTAAGATATAAAAAGTATAAAAACGTTTGGGCTTGTATACTATGTATAGTTTATCACTGGGGTGAAGTATTACATAGTATAAAAACCCTAAAAATAGATAAATAAAATATATATATATAGCTGTGGACGTCTTATCGTTGCCACGCTGAACGTTGCGTCACTATAAACAGGTATTTTACGTTACTTTTAGAACGTACTTTTCTATAGTTTGGTTGAAAACAGGAGGTGAGACCGACTAACGAACTGCAGGTGTTCCATTTATCTGATTGGTCCGTTCAGAGAGTCCTTACGTTTCTCACAATATGATTGGTTAAGGGGCGGGACTAAGAGAGGGAGGAGAGGGAAGTGTGAGAACATGTTCGTGTTCGTGTTCTGCTCACGTAGCTCACGTAGCTAACAGCCACTAAAGTGACGCGTTATACGGCTGTTAAGTGTTCGGACTGTTTTAGAGAATTCAAGAAGTTAAATCTTTGACCGACTGAAGCCAACAAATCTACTGTCGGTTGTTGAGTGTGAGCAGATTTCAGATTTCTGTCCTTCGGGACCATATTCCACCTGAATCCGCTCGTCTCTGCTCGACTCTGCTCGACTCGTGATCTTCGTGGATGAGATGAAGGCAGCCATGTACGCCCCCCCCCCCCCCCCCCCCCCCCCCCCCAGCAGCAGTGCTCTCCTGAGGCCTTTAGCCAATTATTAGGGAGTGGAGCTCTTACAGGGGAAACACGAGTGAGTGGTGACGGACAAATGGAGACACTTTGGTATAAGTGTGAAAAAAGGACAGAGAGGGAGTTGAAATATGTTGTTTTTGTGATGGTTTCATCTCATTTACAGTAATTAATATTCAAGTCATAATTATGATTTAAATCGACAAAGTCAACCTGTGTGTTTTCAGGTTGTTCATCCGTCCCCATGAGAACGATATCTCAAGAATGCTTCGACCGAATTTCATCAAATTTGGTACAAATATTCACTTGGACTCAAGGATGAACTGATTTGATTTTGGTTAACAAAGGTCAAAGGTCAAGGTCGGGGTGACCTCACAAAGCACATTTCTCACAGGCAGGACTCTGTGGAGAACCTGTGTTTTTGTTTGCAGCACATCGACACCAGCATCAGCTCTTATCACCACAAACTCACTTTTCCATCTCTTTCATCCAGATACATTTGATTTCTTTTCTATTCTTTATTTCTTTTTTTGCGTCTGTTGCTGTCAGAGATGTCATCGACACTCACTCACAGTCAACCCTGCAGAGGATCTCCTGCCGCGCTCTCACATCAGCTCCTCCAGAGCGTCTGCAGGCTTCGTACCAGGGGGCCGGCGGGAGGAGGTCAGAGACCCTGCTGAGAACCTGCTGAGAACCTGCTGAGAACCTGCTGAGAACCTGCTGAGAGCCTCTGGAGCTCGGTGCGTGTGTGACGGCTGCTTGACTGACGAAGGAAGCTGTTAAGTCTTATCAAGGGTAAACGATGATGTCACCTGCATCTGAGAAAGAGCCTCGAATTGTAAAGTTTTCTACAAATCAGATAAATACAAATGTGACTTGAATTCTCTGACCGATCCAACAGAATGTTTCATTTTTAACATATTGCAACGAATCCTTTAAAAAAAACTCGTGCAACTTTTTTTTGGGTGCACGCTGCGTCTTTTTCCGTCTTCGCAACAAACGCGCCAAGAAAGTGAGAAAAAGAAAAAACAACTGCAATGTGAGGCCAACACATACACACACACAGACACACACACACACACACACACACACACACACACACACACACACACACACACACTCTGCAGCTGTAGAAATGCTGTTGCTTACATTGGAGGTTATATAAAAGGTTTGTTGGCTCTCTCTCTCTCTCTCTCTCTCCTCTCTCTCTCTCTCGTCCTCCCTCTCCTCTCCTCCTCACCTCTCCCAGTCTCTCCTCTCTTCCCTCCCCCTCCTCTCCTCTCCTCTCTCCTCTCTCTCTCTCCTCCTCTCCTCTGCTCTCCACTTCTCCCCTCTCTCTCTCCTCTCTCTCTCCCCCCCCCTCTCTCTCTCCTCCTCTCTCTCTCTCTCTCTCTCCTCTCCCCCTCCCCTCTCCTTCTCCTCTCTCTCTCCCCTCTCTCTCCCTCTCTCCCTCTCCCTCTCTCTCTCTCGCCCCGTCGTCTCTGTTTACGCAGCACTGCTTGACTGTAGATCTAGAAACTGTAGATTTTAAAGATTCATATCTTTAAAGAGACGTAATTTTGTGATTTGATGAAATTGACAGGAAACGTTTTTTCCTTCACCATCTGTCGAGCACATTTTTATATAACCTCCACTTTTCTTTCTTTCCATAAACCTCCCCTCGTGGGCTCTTACCTGTTACCTTCTCTCGTCTCCGTCCCCTCAGCGCTGTCTACCTCTGATGAGTGAGGTCAGGGGTCACGTGGATGTAATTAGGAGAGCGCCGCCTCAGAACTCGGCGCCGCTTCCTGTTTCTAATCTGCCCGAGAAAAAAGGTTTCGGTTTAGTCGAACCCTGAGAACAACTGTCAGCCTCGAGGCTCGGCCTTCAACCCCCCCCACCCCCAACCTAAATTAAACAGCCTTTAAACTGTCTTCATAGGCTCATAACATCCAGTCATCGTTACCCTCCCCCTGCCACGCCGGCCACGCCCTCCAATTTCCCCTCTGCATCAGTTACATAAGTGCGGAGCTGGAATGCAGGAGGCCTCACGAAGCTGCGCTGACACTGTCTATATCTGCTCAACTGTACATCTTGGGACCCCCCCCCCCTCAGCCCATCCGTTGTTTTTACAGACTATAACAGTATTAAGATGTTAGTTTTGGTTCATTAGAAAAGATCTGACTTCATGCTGCTTTTCCTCTTTCACGTCTTCTGCTGTGTTTTCCACTTGCACCTCCTCCGTTCGACAGGTGGCTCTTGTTAACCAGGTTCAGTCTCCAGCTTCCTCCTGCAGGTCTGTGAGTCGAGAGAGAGTCGGGCGGTAGTTCCGTGAGAAACCACGACCTGTGACCTCTGCAGGAGAAAATGATCCACCAGTGTCTACGTCTGTGTCATTTCTCTGAGTATCGTCAAACGCTTCACATCACTAATCTTTGTGCAACCTAAGCTAAAAGGTTTTATAAGTCAATAAACATTGATATATGATAAAGGTACTGAAATTGTGTAAAATACATTTTGATAAATAAACACATAAAACATATAAAATTATTTCTAAATATAGAAACGTGCAAAAATACTGCATTAAAGTTATTTGAACATTGTCCTTTCTTTAGGTTTTGAGACACAGACGTAATGACATCATCACAACTCGTCAGAGAATTAACGTTCTAACTATTAGAGGGTCTGATTTTTAAGTTTTGTCTCGGAGACGTGAAAAACTGATGAGAAATATTGTGCATTTTTGTGTATCTTCCAACTCTTTTCCAGCTGTTGCAAACTTACCAGTGTGCAGACTGTGACCCCCCCCCCCCCCCCCCACATACTTGGCCTCGACTAATAGAAGCTGCAGCACGTAGACAAGGCAGCGGTGAGGAGTTCAAGCTGCAGCCTCCAGCTTCAACCTGTCAGACATCCATCATCAGGACGGCTCACCGGCGGAGGCGGGAGGAAGAGAAGGGACCACCTGTGTTTCTGCACCGTCGGGGGGGTCAGGACCCCTGAGTGTGTTTGGAAACTGTCACTGCAACACACATATTATCCGACTGTTGTTTTCTTCTGGGGGCGCACTGACTGCAAAAGTCTCATCCAGAGGATTTTTCATGTTTTAAAAATAAAAGTTGCACATCTCACATCTGTGACAAGTACTTGAATGAGACGGTGACATTTTAAATATCCGCTCACGCTGTTTCCATTCAATTCTGCTGCTGTGTTTTCACAACAATAAAACCAACAACAACTCTGTCCTGAAATGTTTCAGCTCGTTGTAGAAAGTGATGAAAACTTTGAGCGATAATGCAAAAAAACAGAATTCCCATATATACATGAACGAGCACCGAGTCAGAGCCCACGACTGTGACTTCCTCCTCCCGTCACTCTGTTAGTCGGCGTTGAACCGTCGCTCTGTTGGTCTTGTTTGTGTTTAACGGGGTTTAACGCTCAGCGGGATAATTACAGGTGATTTGACAGTGAAGCGGTGAATCGTCTGTCCGCTGGTTCGCATCGTTCCTGTAAAAGTTAAATGAGCTGATTGCTGCGGCTGACTGAGAGGGTAAGTGTGTGCGCAGTTACTTTTAATGGGCAACAAAGTGAGCGTGAAAACAGTTTGTGTGAAGTGTTGTGAGCTGGAAACTTTCTGTTAGTGGTTATTAATACGTTCAATTTCGATTGATTCATTACCCGGTTTTGATCACTGAGCGTTTTTAGCTCAAAGGAGGTTATGTTTTCACCTCCGTTTGTTTCTTTGTGATCAAGATTACACAGAAATAAGATAAAACCTGGTTAAAGAACGTAGAAATGGTTCGAGAGATCATGGAACATTTATCATTTTCACAGTTTTCTCAGGGAATAATTCATGGATCTTGCTGAACGCTGCTGGGCCTTGCTTAAGTATTCTCTCTGCTGTTATTCTAGTTTTCAAACCCATGTTTAAATGTTCTGTTCTGACAGAACTAAGTCGGACCAACCCGAACCAGACCAAACGAGAAACAATCATTTCCTTTGACCTACTTGTGCATATATGATGAAGTGAACTGAATCGGCCTGCGCTCATTTGAACTAACATCTCTCCTACTGTGCATGTTGGAACCCCCCCCCCCCGGTCTGAGCTGATGATCCAGGAAACTGTTGAGTTCTGTCCTGCCTTGTTTCCCTGCAGAGCTTCTCAGATCTCCACTCGGAGCTTAAAGTATTTATAACACTGCAGTCTGCTCTCCCTCCAGCACGAAGCCCCCGAGGACGGAATTACAGCTAATGGGAGAGATATGGCCGAGCAGATGGAGCCGGCTCGCTGCGGCGCCTCGGCCACTGTTTCCACGAATGCTTCTCTCTTTCTTCCAGTTTGTTTGTTTATTGGCCAGTTTTTAAAGGTTAAACCACAGAAACCCATTTCCCGGCTCAGTGGTGAGACAGCTCCTGCGCTCTGGTGTCGGGACAGGAGAAGTGACAGTGGCCGTGTGCTGTGTGCTGTGTGACGTGTGATTGGCACAAACAGGATCCGGGTTCTTTGAAAAATGATGAAAACCTTTAATTTCTTCTAATCAAGTGTGTTGAGGATGTTGAGTGACGCAGAACCAAGACTCTGTGAAGGAGAAACACAAACACACACAGTCCAGCCCCAACAGCATCAAGTGATCGCACAGATATGAGCTATTATACAACTATTTACACACACTGCTCTGCAGTTTGACGTCCGTAACAACACATGACGTTTCATCATCAACAACCATAATGCAAATCCTGCATCTGATAATAAAGCACCACAGTTGTTTTTATTCTTTTTTGATATGTTAGGAAATGTTCATGTTTAAAGGGTCAGTTCAAAGAAATGGCACCAAATTATTTTAAGGCAACTTTCAAAACGTGTCAAATTAGTTTTTTAGTTTCATACATCGGGGATTTTGTCGGAGATCCAGGATCAGCATCGTGTGTGGATCTGGACGGATCCACTTTGTTTCTTCACTTTCTTTGTGCGGTTACATTTTTGAAAAGCGTAAACACAAAGCTCGCCGTTGCCTCCAATTACAGAAACGTAGCGTTGCTCGTGTTCAAGCTCTTCATAGAGTCGACTCAGTCTCTTCCTGATCAGTTTAACCTGAATCGATGTTCGGTTGTTCTAATGTAATTTGGTCTGTGACCTTAAGCACCCAACCCTAATCAGTGGGTGGTGGTGGTTGGTGGCCATCCATAAAGATTTTACTGTCTTCATCAGGCAGGCAGGATTCAGCACAAACTCAGTTTACAGGCATCGAGACCACCGGGACCCCCCCCCCCCCCCCCCCCCCCCCCCCGTTAAAGATAACTAAGTCTGCTAACTTAGTTAACAAATCACCTTCTGCTCGTGGTGGACAAACGAGAACATCATGACAACGAACAGGTTCTAGAGGTAAACGTTGCATCTGATGCTAAAAACACTCAAGGGCGACATAAGAGGTAATCGAAATATCATAGGGAGAAATTTAAAGTCATTGAAACAAATTCAAATACAAATTTATAGAAATAATTCAACTTGATCCGACACCATGTTCCATCCAATTAGCTCATGTACAAGCCTCTGAGGTCGTGGGCCTGTGAGGGAACGTTTTTTTTAAATCTCCTGCAGTGGATCAATTATTATGTAACATCAATTGTGAGGAGGAGTGAACTGACCCTTTAAATTGTTCTTCTGAAAGGCACCAAGGAAACGTGCAAACACATCTCACTGCTCATCTTAGCACAAATATAAAAACGATTGCACAGATTTATGATTCCTGACAAGTGAAGGAACTTTACACCAAGTCCCCGATGGAAGAGGAGAAGCAGCTCCGCACAGAAGAAGGACAAATTGTATTTCTGGCACAACGGAAGTGATTCAACATTCTTTCCTAATCGTGTGCTTCGTTACCTTTTCTCTTAATTATTGCTCCTTTTGATTCTAATATGTTTTATGGGAAGTGTTCCTTTCCAGGCTGAGAGGAAAAAAGCACCAAACTTGTAATGTCCTGTTAAGTTCTTCTGTCTTGGGACAGAGTTGAATCCACGGCCCAAAAAAAAAACAACGAGTAAATAATCCGACCCAGAGCTTTTCGCCAATCTGCTCTTAATCCCACGTTTTCACTGGATGCCCGGCGCCACCAGGTATCCGTTGAAGGTGATGTAAACATCCACGTCGTCGCTGTACACGGCGTTCTCCCGCTCCCGCTTGTAGAGTCGCACCCACACCTCGTCGTTCAGCGCCAGGTTCAGCATCACGCTCTGACTCTGCATGATGGACCTCTCGCTGGGCTGCGCGTACAGGATCACCTGCTCCTTGGTGTTGTGCATCAGGTGGAGGTAGGTCTCCTTGAAGTTCCAGGTGTGGATGTTGATGTTGAACAAGTAGATCCCCGGCACGTAGCAGTAGAACTTGCCCTTGAACATGTTGAAGTGCTCGTCCGGATTGACGAACACGGTGTCGAACACCAGCGCCTGGTAGTAGTCCACGCTGTGCAGGGCCTTTCGACGTCCCACGGAGAAGGAGGAGTGAGGGATCTTGCAGGCGTCACCGGGGGAACCCGCCTGGCCCTTGCTGCCCTTAGAGCCCATGGCTCCTCGGTAGCCGGCGGTGCCCTCCAGACCGGGTTTCCCAGGTGTACCTTTATCTCCTCTGTCTCCTTTGTCCCCTGAGAAGAAGAGAGAAAACGCAGATGAGCGGTGCAGACGGACACCTCAGGGGTTAACGCTCCGAATTATGTCTTTGGCACAAGATGGCAGTTTTCGTATCTGAGATATTTGGGTTTGATTCTTGAAGAAGTGGAGACGCGTCGTCCATCTAACCAGACACACGTCACCTGTGCTGATGTTAGAAGGATTTGTTTACAATATGTTTCCTGACAACAGCTCAACACGTTGTCTCGTCTGGGTTTTAAATTTCACATATGACCTGACAACATGATTACTGAGCCGACGTCCACCCGCTCAAGTGACACTTCTTAAACTTCATCCTCACATCTCAAAGAAGCAGCTGTAAAAAAAAGCCTCAGAGCTATGAAAACATTCCTCGACAATAAACTGAGAAACTTTGCAGCTTATTGAAACTGTTGGAAGTGACCATTTGATTTGAGGGATGACATATTTCCATCCATGCAGCGCTGAATAAATCTTTTTAAATCAACTTGGTGAATTCAAAACTATGAGCGGAAAGAATCTTTCGCCACATCTCTGTTGCTGTTTCTCGGAGTTCAACCACAGTAAGAGGCCTGAGCGCTGCCCTCGTTCACCATGATCCATCATCCCCCCCCCCCGCACACACACACACAGTGATCCGTCTGCCCACACACAAAACCCAAAAGGAGACTCTTTCCACAAACAGCAGCTCAGCAGCCACCTCTGCTCTTACAGCCATATATGGACCTGATCCTTGGTCCTGAAGGACACACGGCCGCCTGGTGACTCCGCAGGTCTCTTCCTCCGCCCGCTCTGTCTTCGCAAGACTAAAACTCAAGTGTCCACTTTTAGAGAAGTTACTTGGTGGTTCCTGCAGTCACCCTCAACCTGTCGCCCACCAACGAACAATCACTCAAGCATTCAGGGATCATAAATAAAGTTGCTGGTGGAGTTTGGAGCGTGTGGCTTTCTTCAACTTGATCTCGTTCGCATCAACATTGTGACAACAAACAATTGTTTATACCACAGTGGAAACTACTGTATTTGTATACCAGAAGGTCGGAGGTTTGATTCCAGTCTTCCCCATCTGCATGCCGAAGGGTCCTTGGGCAAGATGCTGAACCCTGAATGGCCACCTCATAAATGTTGAATGCACTAAGTGGAAGTCAATGACACGTGATAAAGGTGGAGTTAATCCTTCTTAAACCAGGACTTCATATACTTGTTGTACGACCTAGTGCAGTGAGTTTGTGAGTTTGTGGCTCAGTGGAAAGTTTTTTTGGGGGAAACCAACTGTGTCCAAGAAATTAAAATTTGGACCCAAGTTATTTTGCTGGAAACTTTCATTGTTCCTCTGTGGTATAACAAAGCCTGAATTAACCCAAACTATGCATGAGTGTGTGTGTGTGTGTGTGTGTGTGTGTGTGTGTGTGTGTGTGTGTGTGTGTGTGTGTGTGTGTGTGTGTGTGTGTGTGTGTGTGTGTGTGTGTGGAGAGAGAGAGAGAAACAGAAGGATATTTCTTTTGTTTGTGCTCCAGCTGGACTGGGTTCGGGGGGTTGCTGGTGGGTCAGGACTGACTTGGCATGTTCACTTATCAAAGAACCAGCAGATTAATCAATGGAGCGATGACTCATCAGATGGAAGCTGGCTCTGCGACGTCTCCGAAATTCAAAACACATGTTCTCCGACTGTGTAGCTGTCGAAAAAACCATTGTCTATTTAATCTCTTGTCACACTCATCTGCCTCTTTCTCTCTTTTCCCCGAGGTTTCGATGCAAACGTAATACAAATACAAATAAATGATCACACAGACGTGCACATCTGCACAGTCGGGCTTCCCGTTGACTGTAAATACAGACGGACGATGCAGCTCCTTTTCTTTTTCACTGTATCTTGTGCTGGTGACACCATTTAGAGTCTGTGCAGCAATCATCAAGGTGCCACTCATGCACCCCTGCAACCAATCACGAGCCAGTGTCGGCTGTCAATCATTGTGTTTAACCTGGTTTTTACTGCATTAAATAATCATAATTAAACCCAAACTTAAGATTTGCTCCATGTCCTGTCTGCTAACATGGAGGAGGTGGGGTTTATGACCTGTTACCTTTGAGGATGGTCATGTTGATGACCGTGCGGACCTCCGGCATCTGGTACTGGCCGGTGGCCGGTGACGGCTCGATGTGGTCGCAGCACCGTCTGCAGAGTCTGGACGGGGGGCGAGAGGGGGAGGAGACACAGCACACCAGGGGGAGGAGCAGCAGCAGCCTCAGGCACAAAACCAACATGGTTGTCACAACCTGAGAGGGGGGGGGGGGGGGGGGGGGAGAGAAGAGGGAAGTGTACAAGTTAAAGGAGAAGAATGTTAAATTGGACATTCATATCAAGATAAAGCGAAGGAAGACTTGTGGCTCTTATGGATCTGTGTGACTCATCATGTAACAAGGAACTGGGTCGAGCTTCACTGAACTTTGAATAAACTTTGAACGGCTCCTTGTGCAGCAGCAGCTCAGCTACAAGCTTCTTCAGACTGAGTCCAGCAGCAGGTCTGTATCTGCTGCGGCTCGATTACTGCAGGTCACCTTTTCAGATTCAGAAAGAAAGCTGCAGCCATGGTTTCATTTCGTCTTCTGTTCGATGATCAGCCGTTCGACTGGAGTCTCCAAGTTCAACTTGACGATCAAGCGACTGTCTGGGCGGTGTCGTCATTCCAAACAGGACGGGTTACAACGGACACTTCTGTCTTTTCTCCAGAGGGAACGTCCGAGAATGAAAAGCCACGAAACCAAAACCAATATTTTTGTGTTAGTTGTGTATCTTATCACATTCCTGTGGAAAACTGGCCACCTGTCAAGATATTTCCAGAACAAACACGTTTGATTGTGAGAGTTACCTCAACTCACGAGTTTTAAAACACTGACAGCAAATCCCAGACGTTGATGGAAGACTCGTGATTTTGTGCCCACGTTTAGTCCGTCGAGAGAAATCCATCGTAGAAGTAGCAGAGATGCAAGTTTGTGCAGCAGCAGCTGTCTCCGTTAGAACAAAGTGCAGCGCAGCCAAGACGTGTTAGCCAGCCATCGTCACATTCATTCTTAATAAGCATAAATTCATCACATTTATTCTCTGGCAGCTGCGGAAAGGTTTCTAGAAAATGTGGGAAATCCTTCATTCCACATGTCGGATTAAGAGAACAGCTTTCGTACCGACAAAGGAAATTACAACCAACACCTTAAACATGTGACACAGGTCATTTGAGGGACGTCCCTGAGCTTCCTTTCATTTTCCACTGAAGAACTAAACTGTAGTCGTCATATTTGGGATCCAGAGGTTTCGAATAGAGCGATGTAACATATGACCTTTCTCACACACACACACACACACACACACACACACACACACACACACACACACACACACACACACACACCTGGAGTGAATCGGATATAAAAACATCAGCAGTTATTCGATGCTTTCTGAATCTCTCTCACAAACATAAACATTCACACACTTTTCCAAGGACGATATGAGCTGCTGATCTTCCCTTGGAATGCCTCATCTACACCCCCCCCCCCCCCCCACACACACACACACACACACACACACACACACACACACACACACACAAACTATCCCAGTGGGGAACAACTCGTTGACATAATGCTTTCCTTGGGAAGTTTATGAAAGCACTCACATCCAAACTCAACAAACCAGGAAGAAAAGCAGGAGATAAGAAACGTCCACACACCAGCCGATGCCGGGAGCCGGCCCCTCTTCAGTCGTGGCCTCTCCTCGGATGTCTGAAGCTTTTACAACTCGACTGTGGATGTAATTAGGGTTAGGGTTATAATTAAAAGTGTTTGGGAGCGTCAGCTGGTGCGTGGGCATTTAACGTCTTCTGATAATGTTTTCTTTATCCTAACCTTAACCATCACACCACGTCCCTGCCCTCAACTTATCCAAACCCTTATATTAAACCACTTGTAGCCTGAATTCCCCGTAAAAAGCAGCCTCTACCCGTGAGAGACTCAGCGTTAGTCCCAGTTCGTTTCCTATAGTCTCCAACTAGGAATGAAAACAAACACACCCACAGTTGTGTCACTGTTACTTAGGAGGACATTACACCGGCCTAGAATCATTTCCAGGAGACTCAGTCTGACTTTAACCATAATTACAGTCTGCAGAACCTGCAGGCGAGGGACCAGATCTTCGGGGTCAGCAGCCTTCTGGTTTCTGTTTCTAGTTCGACCAATCACGTTGGAGCAGACGCTGGTTGTCCGCAGGTCAAAAGTCTGTGTGGATAAAAATGCATCAGCTCTCAGCTTTTTAATACATCTGCATGTGCTGCTAAAGGATATCAGCCAGAATGTCGTCTGGACATAAAACACGATGGCGTCAACCCCGAACCCTCTCAACTCCAACTCACATCTCACACCTCAGTCAGACTGTGAGCAGCGAACGGAAGAAGGAGCCTCGGACCAGTACTCCCACTGTTTACACTGGAAGCCCCAAAAGATACTGGACATCGGCCCCAGAGGCTAATTTGTCGATAGCCAGGATTTGTTATTAGTCAAACACTTAAACCACTGACCCAAATATCAAGTCATCCTCAATTGAGTCTGTCTCCTCAGTTAGCTGATGACACACACACACACACACACACACACACACACACACACACACACACACACACACACACACACACACACACGCACAAGCCCCAGTTTATTGTGCTCGTTTAAGAGTTTAAAAATGAGTATCACTTGTACAAAACAATACTAAAACATGACTTTGACTTCTTTCCCTCATTCAACTTTATCAATAAACTCATTCCTGTCTCCCTCAGCTTCCTGTCATCAATCCCCACGTTAAGCGTCTTGACTTCCAGTTCCACACATGCCGACATTAATCATCTGAGAAGAGCTCTGCGGTGAAGAGGGAACGAAAAACAAAAAGGCTGGATGAGAAAGCCGAGGCTAAAAAATGAAAGTAAACAGCGGAGCGGCAGCTGGGCGAGATAAGGGAGAGAGTCCCTGAAGCTGTTCCAGTGATGGATGAACGTGACTCTGAGAAAATGAAACTCCATATTGTGGAGACATTACCATAACAGTCTGAAACTGCTTCACCGTCACAGTCAGGCTCAGAGGAAACAGTTCTATCATTAATTTCCATTTCTTTACTTGATCCTCATATCGCTGCAACAACACACAAATCTTGCCTCCTCCATGTTGGGAGTCGGGACAAGTCAAAGTTTGCGTTAGGTTCATTTGTGGGTCGTGGGAGGAAGTGGAGATGTGTCATCCATCTTTACGCTCTGTGTTGTGAGCACGTCAGCTGATAGACCCAGAGTTTGATTTATTGTGACTTCCATAATAAACACTGGAAGAAAAATGCTTGTTCTCCCCAGATCAGTCACAGAGAGACACTAAAGACATGTTTAGAAACAACAGGCAGGTTTTAAAAGAAGCTGATGATACGTTTAATATAATAACTTTCAAACTTTCAAAGTGCTGATGTAACTGTGCTCCCATTAGACGCAAACACCAACACAGTCCAAATGAACGGCCCAGTAGAAGCTGCTGAGCTCCGCTGCCGCGGCACTGGGACCATTATGAAACCTCTGATTTATGTTCCATCCATTTGACACTGAGGACTGTGAACACTAAACAATAGAATCTATATGGCTATAATATAATTTTCATTGAGTGTTTCAACTTTGTCAGGAACTTAAATACATTATAAAGGGAAGGGGACCGTTATACTATCTTGTGTTTCTTGCCAAAAAGAACTGAAGCAGAAAACATCTGCCGATTCTCCGCGTTATGACATATTTGGCACGAAGCTTCCCCCCCCCCCCCCCCCCCCCCCTATCAACTCCTAATGCTGACACGCGGATTTCTGTCATCTGTCAAACATGCTTAGACACAGCATGTTCAGCGCTTCAACACGAGGTGGATGTGCCACATGTGGGTTCGTTTGATTCCCACCCTGATAGACTAATGAACTTTATTCATAGAGCACCTTGAAGACACAGTTACACTTTGTTCTACAAGTTAATCTGGGGACAAACAATTTGGAGCAGTCGGAGGATCACACAATATTAACGCACAACTATAAGAATTTGCCTCTTCCCTGTTTGTGTGTGGAAGGAAGATCTCGAGAACGGTTCATCTCATCGGCTTCACACTTGGCTTGTGTGGTGTCAAGAGACCAAGGAAGTTCAATATTCATAAACGTATCTTTATAGAGCTAAAGTTGAGTCTTCTTCTAGGTCCTTGGGTAAACCACAGCTGCGGTTGGCAACCGGCGAAACTGCCCATAACTTTGGCAATTTGTCTACAAAGTAAAAGCCCAACGTTGGTTCTGTTGCTTTACATCGAGCTGAATCACAGAGCTGTTGTTTTGAAAAGTTGTGAACTTGGGTGGAGGCAGCTTCACAGACTGAAACCATAAATCATCCCAACTTCTATAGGAGCCACGCACGTGAACAGGGATAAAGCAAATTCAGCAACAAGCACAATTTGCACCATGATCCTGACAACACACCGATAATGAACTGAACACACACACACACACAACACACCCCTACACACACTCTCTCTCTCACGCACACACACACACACACACACATGTGCAACAACAGAGTCATAATGAAATCATTGAGGGAGCCACGTCTACAACAGAGCCAGAGCATCAGTTTGGCACGCGCCCGCAGTCCGGATAAACCACGACTGAAAACACACAACGTGCACACACACAATTAACAACACACGCACACAAACACAAACATCGTGCACGTACCGATAAAAACGTGCATGCAACTTAATAAACACACACACACACACACACACACACACACTGCTGCTGAGTTGGCGACTTGTGAATAACTTCTAGAAACCCTGCACGTCTCTGCACGCACGCAAACGCGCCGCCGGGTGTTTCCTCTTCTTCTCCTTCTCCTCCTTCTCTTCTCCTCCTTGTTCTTCTTCTCCCCTATCTGTTTCCCTGTACCCCCCCCCCCGGTCGGTTACTGTCACGTCGTCAGAAAGTGTCCGTCCAGGGTCACGGTGCGTGGAGGAGGCTTTCTTACCTGCTGGAGTCTCTGCAGCGGAGGAAGAGGAGGACAGACTGCTGGTGTGAACCTCAGAGGAGGAACTAACCCTCTCCCTCTCTCTCCCTCTCTCTCTCTCTCTCTCTCCCTCTCTTCCATACACACTCCTTCCCTCCCTCTCTGTCGTTACACACACACACACACACTACTCCCTCCACAATGTCCTTCATCTCCTCACCTCCCTTCCTGCCTTCTCCTCCTGTGCCTCTGTTCCTCCTCCATCCATCCTTCCTCCTCAAACTCCACATCCATCACTGCTCCTGCAGAGAGTCCAGACTAATGGGAGTTTTATTCATCCTATCACAGAAGTCTCCATCTCTCTGACTCCTTTCTTCTTCTTCTCCTTTAATCAGCCCCATACCTTCCACTTCTGCACATGACACGTCACCTCCCATAACCCCCCCACTGGAGTCCTTGAATCACACCCTGCTGCACATCTTCCTTCATATCCGTCATCTGCATGAACCTGTCCTCTCATCCTCCGTCTCTGGCTGTACAGAAACATCTTATCGCAGAGTGAAGAATGAGGAAAAAGAGAAAACAAACACATCTGCTTGTTAAAGTTAATGTTTTACACGCTCCACATAATGTCTCATCTGTAAATACAGGGTAACATCACTCAGACGTGTGACTGCTCCTCAGCAGATGTTGCTGCGGTGAACGCTGCAGACAGGGATCTGACTCAGGGGTGACACGGGCGGGCTCACCCCATGCCTTTCTGTTGGGCCTTGAAGGAGGTTTGCGTTTTAAGATAAGATAAGATAAGATAAGATAAGATAAGATAAGATAAGATAAGATAAGAAGTCAGAATAAGATAAGAAGTCAGGATAAGATTAAGATAAAACGTTATCGTTCCCTCACCGGGAAGAGAAGAGAATCAAGCAACCGCATAAATAAATGAAAAATACATAATATACACCTTTCACAACAGAAGTAGTTTGTATAGAAATATACTTGAGTAAAGAGCAGTGGCACAGGACGATTGCACGAGCATGTGCACGAGTGTAGCCGTAGATGTATCAGTATATTAATGGGTAGAGATTCACCATAGAGAACTGAAAGCACAGCACGTTTCCTATAGTACAACTTGTTGAAAGGTACTCTGGGAAATGTACGACCAAATAAACCGCAGTAGAGAGGAATCGTAAAGTAAAAATCCCCCAGGTAAAACAGAATAATAAAACATGAACTGGGGGGGGGGGGGGGATTTCCCTTTTACAAGCAGGCCCCCCCCCCCCCCCTCAGCAGCCTCGGCCCGGAGCCAGCTTCAGCTCATCACTCTCATTGGTTTAAAGCCACGAGGCCGTGAAGCTGTGACGGTTTAAAAGTGTCCAATGAAGTGTATCTGTTCCCCGCTGCACTCTAGCTGCCTCACTAAATCCCTGCAACACGTTCCAGTCCCGGGTCGTTCGTCCTGGAAGCAGCTCGGGGATGATGTCACGAGTCGAGCTGCCCGTGTTCCTCTCGCTGTCTTATCTCTGTTCTTCGTTTAAACTCTGCACATCTGTAAAGTTCCTCTCTTAAATCTTTTCCGTGATCTCTCTTTGTGCTGCTCTTAAATCCCTCCCTCTCCTCGGGCTCCGTTACCTCGGCTGCCCTCCTCTCACCCCCGGCTGCGTCCCGCTCGTGTTCTGCTCGGTCTGTTTCAAATGACAAAGTGGAGCAAACACACAAAGAATAATGATGAAATCTCATGTGCGAGGTAAAAGAACTTGTACTTCTGCAACGAGGACAAACTGTCCTGACGGATCTGTGCGTGAGAAGCTGCCCCGAGGCCCCGCACACGCGTCAAGACTCCTACAGTTCTGTAAATTACCTCTGCACCGATTCCTCAACTAAATTTAACAACAATTGAGCTGTTTTCAGCCTGAACGCCAGAGTTTCTCCTGAAATGACCCAGAGGGGCTTTTTGAGAGAAGGCAACTCTCACTAGCTTTGGATGTACTTGTTTCCTGAGAAGAGAACGTCTGACTGAGCCCAGAGAATTCACCACAAGCGGGTGAATGTTCGACAAGACGCTCTCTGCTCGTGGTGAATTCTCCGAGCTCAGTCAGATATCCTCCGGACACAGCGACGACGACAGACGCAAAAACTGGAGAAGCGAACAAACAAGCAGGAGGAACAAGAGGAATCCGACCCGGAGAAGAATCCAACGAAGACGTCCTGTTCTTCCTGCGCCGTGTGAACGGGAGAACTGAGAATCTCCCGCTGGGTCCCTGGTCGACTCGTGTCTGCACAGCATTATCTGGAGATCACGTCTGAGAATGTTTTATGACCGGCCCATGCAGTGAATGTGTTGACTTGTGACCTGTGTGTTGGTCTGTGTGTTGGTCTGTGTGTTGGTCTGTGTGTTGGTCTGTGTGTTGGTCTGTGTGTTGGTCTGTGTGTTGCAGCAGAAATAGCAGCAGTTTGCATTCCTCTATTCCATTTAAAATAAATAAAAGCCCTGTCTTAACACGATTTCTTTACACGACCGGTCACTAAATGCAGAACAGTAGCTGCAACCTCAGTAAAATTCCACCACAGAGTAAAGAATCCATCTTTATGGAGACATCTTTCTTCTGTTTGCTTTGCTGAGCCCACGAGTTCAAGAGTTCAACACCGGATCTGTGCCAAACAGGAAGCGTGAATGCAAGAAAAATCCATATAAATCAAACTCTCCCTATAAAGTGTCATAAAGTGAGGGCACGGAGTTTGCAGTGTTTTGAAAAATGATTTTACCCGTTTGTTTGAGTTTGTGGCTGCCTGAAGCTGAGATGTTCAGGGAGTGGCCCGTGTTCCTCCCACAGAAGGTGACCAGGGAGACACGGGGCTCTTCTGCAAATACACAGATTCTGGATTCATCTTCTGAGTCACTCTCACGTCTCCGCTGCAGGACGCTGAGCAGCTGCCCTGGTGCAGAGAGAGAGACATTCATCAAAGTAGAATATGTAGTAACTGGAATCTTCAGCCTGGAATGATCATCTCAATTATCTATTATTAATGATGCATTTAGACTTTTTGACACATTTTTTTCTTATAGTCAAAACGTAATTGAACCATAGGTTTGGTTTCTCGGTTCAGGGCGGCATCCTTCAGAGGCTCCTTCGTTACGTGATGTGGAGCCGTGGTTATCGTAGTGCCACTTCTTCACTCTCTCGACCAATCGCGAGTCAGTCTCAGCTGTCAGTCATTTCCCCCCCATTATCTAATAAAAAGCAAACTTACTGGAACATTTTAATTTGAACGAACACCAGTGTTATAATAATCATACCTAAAATGATAGAAAGCGTCTTTGAGTCGTTTTTATTTGATGTGTACTTTGACTTTTAACATTCAGCTAAAATGGAGGAGGCGGAGTTTATGACCTACACTGCAGCCGGCCACCAGGGGGCGATCAAGACCCTTTGGCTCAACGATTGGGGAGCTGTCGTCCATCGTTATTTACAGTCTATGATTTGAATCCCTTAAAAGAAGGATCACCTTTCGCTAAATTATGTTATGAATAAGGAAAATGTCACTTCAGGAGCTCAGCGACTCGAAAGTTACAAAACCCTGTGAACTTCAAAGATACTTTTTCATTTCACGCTGCGATTCCTCTGAGGAGGATTCAGACCGACAGGAGATACTAAGACATCAGAAAGACCAGAGCACAGTGATGAGTGAGCTAAAGGCCGCTCGGGGCTGATCGTCAGGGGGGGGGGGGGGGGGGGGGCGACAGGTATCACTCACTACATCTTAGTTCTGATTCAACCGGGACGCCTGTGATCTTCAAAGCAGATCATTACAGAACATTTTCCAAACGCAGAACGACTGTTTGGCATGAGCCGCCCGTCAGTTTCCTTTAAGTCTGCAATCAGAGTTCTCTGCTTCCTGCGGCCTCCATATGTTCCACGTTAATCCGCTCCTCTCTCTGCTCTCTCTCTCTCTCTCTCTCTCTCTCTCTCTCTCTCTCTCTCCTCTCTCTCTCTCTCTCTCTCTCTCTCGCTCTCTCGCTCTCTCTCCAAGGTCTCGTTGCTCTTGGCTCCCGGTGTATGAATGCATGTCATCAGCAGCGGGCCAAGCAGGATCACAGTCCTGCAGGACTTGGCTGCAGATGTGAATTTCATGCCTTCGCTCATTTGATGTGCAGTTTGTCGAACTCAGCAGTTCATGGAGAGACGGGGGGGGGGGGGTCTTCCAAATCTTATTTTGCAAAGAGAAGCAAGTGAGGTTTTCCTTTCACGTGTCCAAAAATATTCCCATTTTCATCTGGTAGCTGGTTTCATGAGTATAAAACTTTTATACAATTGTCTCTCAGCTCAGTGTGAAACCTTTTGGCCCGATGCAGAAACTCAACGTGGTAGAAGAGACAGATGTAGGGAAAGGCCGGGGGGGGAGTGTGTGTGTGTGTGTGTGTGTGTGTGTGTGTGTGTGTGTGTGTGTGTGTGTGTGTGTGTGTGTGTGTGTGTGTGTGTGTGTGTGTGTGTGTGTGTGTGTGTGTGTGTGTGTGTGTGTAATGAATACAAGTCAGAAGTACTTTCTGCAGTCTCTCTCTCTCTCTCTCTCTCTCTCTCCCCTCTCTCTCCTCTCTCTCCTCCTCCTCTCTCTCTCTCTCTCTCTCTCTCGCTTTAAAATGTCTTGTATATATCTCCGTGTGCATTAGAGCAATAAACCAGTTAAAAGCTGAGCGGTCCCTCTGTGAACTTGAAAGCCAATTACTGAGGAGCAGTGCACGTGAAAGAGTTTAGTAGTTACAGGACACACACACACCACACACACACACACACATATAGTAATACCTGTAGTTTTCTCTCATGCAGCATCAGTACATGAAATATAAAGTGTTGACTGTGTTGTACATCAGGCTCACTCATCTGTTTCAGTCAGAAGTTCTGCATCATTGCCTGAAGCGGCCCACATCTGGATGCTAGCTAGGCAGGTGCACAGAGATTGGTTTACTGCCAGTTGTGTCTGAAATGCACCAATCAGGAGACAGTATAACACTCTGACTCATGTCTGGGTGCAGACAGCTTTTTGTTTGGCTGTTAAACCAGGAAACGTGTATTTGGACACTTGAGCCGTGCACTTCTGACCGAGGGCTTAGTGTGTGTAAGTAGAGCCTGTGTCCGTCCCTTGTCTTTTGCATAAACTCTAATTCTGACTCGTTTCCATTGCATTTGGGGAAAAGGAAAATGTTTTGTCGTCCCCTTGTCTCCAATAACTCTGCGTTTATGAGTCAGACGAACCTCGGATCAACCCTCGGTGAACTTCTCCCTGAAACCCCGTCACACCAGGCCAGCTTTTGGGTCTTCATGGAATAAAGTTAGATTTTTCCCTTCGTTGTAATTCAATGACAAAGCCACTGGATGAGAAGTTATGACACAACATGTTTGGTTATTTATAACCCGTTGACTGGAATTATGACTCAAACTACGAGAAGAAGCAGACTTTATTTCTTTTACCTGAATTTAGCACCTTCTTACTTACCCTCTCGTTCTATCTTTCTTTTCCTTCATCTCTTCTTTCCCACTCCAAAATCTTTCCTCGCTCTCTCTTCTGTCATCTCATGCTCCCCCCCCCCCCTGCTCCCTCACATCACTGAGGTCTTTTCATGCTGTCTGTTCAGCTGAAGCTTGACATGATGGAGTTTTCCATCGTGTGGCTTAGCGGGTCATTTGGGGTCTGTGTGTTTTCATCCCCCACATCCTCCTCTTATATTGCTTATTTTTCATCTTTTCTAAGTAACTCTGAATCCCCTTTCCTCTCGCTCACCCTCTGCCTCGTCTTTCTCTCGCTTTTATTCTTTTGTTTTGTTTTGTGCGTTGCTATCTGCCTTCTCCCTTCTACTGGGTTGTCACCTTCCCTTTTGTCTTTTCCCCTCTAACCTTTTCTCCACTGTTGCATGTTCTGCCTTGTCTTCCTCAGCCTCCCACGGTTGTCCTCACTTATGCCCCAGTTCCTGTTCACAAACTCTTTTGCCATTTACAACAGTAAGGGAACTGTCAGTGTGTTTATGATCTTTGTCAAGCACAACAGATTTGAAGGAACATCAGAGTCCATTAATAACTTACACTTCCCCATAACTGAAGATAAGATGAAAGTAGTAGAAGTACAGAATAACCCTTAAGACACCACGTCATCCTCAGACAAGCAGAGAGTCCAATTCTGACTGGGGTGTTTGCATTATTGTTATTATTTCATTGATTTCTGTGGATTTGAGAAAGAACGACAACACAGAGACGTTACAAACTCTGCGTTCCAAAAGAAAAACGTTTTAAAGCGAGATGGAAGTAAAGGAACAAAATGAACTCCTACCTGAACATATTCAAAATCTAGTTCATAATCTTTTCACATACGTAAACTTTTAAAGTCATTACAATTCAGATTATTAAACCTTGTGTTTTGTAGCAAGGGGTTGGAATTCAGATTTATTCTGTCTCTCTCTCTCTCTCTCTCTCTCTCTCTCTCTCTCTCACTCGAACAATGATTAACGCTCACGTTCACATCCTATGGTTTATTTACAGTCGTGTTGTGTTCGGGCTTCAGGAGGAATATGGAGCCAGAATAAAATCATCTCTGTGGAATCTGAGCCTTTTACAAAAAATGCTGAAAGTCCGCCAGTCGATATATAAAACGTTTGACTTGTAAACTTCACTTTCTAAGTGATCCAGATTGGTGTGTCTGGCTCCGAGTCCCTTTTCCTTTCCCCCTCCCCTTACTTCTTCCTCTTCACAGTGTTGAACTGCATTCGGTGGCGATGAGCCGCCGCTCTTCAAAGCCTTGATTAAACACGACTTTTCAGAGGGAGTGAATGTGGGTCAGGCTAATCAGCGCTCGCTCACAGACGGAGGAAACCTAACGAGGCGGCTCCATCTTTGTCTGTCTCCTATTATCTCTCTCGTCAGCCAGAATCCTCTCGTCTGATCTCTCTTC
The DNA here is from genome assembly GCA_006182925.3 of Reinhardtius hippoglossoides. Taxonomy (NCBI): domain Eukaryota; kingdom Metazoa; phylum Chordata; class Actinopteri; order Pleuronectiformes; family Pleuronectidae; genus Reinhardtius; species Reinhardtius hippoglossoides. The sequence continues at coordinate 25,698,507 of CM031671.1, read as the reverse complement.
TTTGTCTCTTTCTTGAAAGACGTGGTTTGTGTTTACCTACTTCGACGTTCTGAAAACTACAGTGCTGCTTCTCATGATGAATCCCCCTGTGCCTCCGGGGCGTGTTTAATGCTAGACTGTGATTTTCCATATGGTTATGTATTTCATGTTTGTGCTTTCCTCAGAACCAAAGCCACACAAGTACTTCAAAGCTCTCAAGCTAAGTATCCACTCCTTCTTGTTGGCTCTTATTTTTCTCTTTGCTTTCTTTCCCTCTTAAACAGGAAAAGCATACATCCTTAAACCCCCCCCCCCCCCCCCCCCCCTGTTTTCCTCTTTCTTTTACAACACCACCAAAATGAATAGCATCGTGGCATCGGGGGGGGTACTGGTCCCCATACAGCCGTGAGCATCGCAGCTGGAAAACAAGAAACACATGATCCCTATTAACCTGAGTATAAATACACAAGTGGTTTCACATTACAGGGGCAAGGCCGCCTCCTTCCAGTCTTCATTTCAAGGCCGACAAACAAAGTTGTCCCGTAAAACAAAGGATCCTCAGTTTCAGCCCAGATAAAGCTCATCAGCACACGGTTCCCAAAACGATTCAGGGTCTTCTCCTGGCTAAAGGTTCAAGGTTTTATTTTACTTCCCTACATTTCTGCGGGAATCGACACAACCCCCTCAATGTGTAGCGGGGTTTGCAGCAGAAGAGTTCAAGGTCGTCTGGCAAAAAAAAGTTTAAATCTCGTGGATCTGTTATGTCAGCTGGACTTCGGGGGTCACATTTAACGTCCCTGCATCTCTGAAGCGACAGGCTCCCACCTTGATGTGTCTCGGTGCTACACAAACCGGCTGAAGCACAAGTGTCGCTCGTGCCCATGTTGTTGATGTGAAATTCAAATTCTCGTGTGTGTGTGTGGTGTGTGTCAGTGTGTGTCAGTGTGTGTCAGTGTGTGTCAGCGCGAGCAAGAGAGAGAATAAGTGAGCGAGCAAAGTCAGGAGGGACTGAATGAGTGAATATAATATGAACATATATATTCTAAAGTATAAATAAGTTTGCAGCTTCCATGTGGTGCATCACATATTAAAACCAGAATGCACGATCACAAACCTTTGGGCATTGTCACATTAAAAGGTTGAGTTATTCAATATCAACCACATTATGGTTTTATCTTCGTTAAATGGCAAATTGTTATTTTTACTTTATCACTTTTACTTTTAAAACTACAAACTTTCTGCCAAAAACATCGAGTGAGTTACAGAAAGTGTTTTTTTTTTTAGGCAGGAAACACAGAAAGTCGAATTTCAGCTCCGCATCAGCCTGGAGAGAAAACATGTGCTTTAAAGTGTTGCCTCGTTCTTCATCCTGTCTTCAGTTCTTTTCCGTCTCGCTCACTTGTTTCCTGCTGGACCTGTGCACACCCTCCTCCTCCTCCTCTCCTCCCACCCTCCTCCTCCTCTCCTCCTCTCCTCCTCTCCTCCTCTCCTCCCACATCCTCCCTCTCTCCCTCTCTAACCGCTTCTCCCAAGATACATCTCGACCGCAGTGAAAACACACAGCCGTCAGCTGTTTAACCCATCAGTGCCGAGCGGGAGGGGGGGGGAGGCCCAGGGGAGCAGTGGAGAGATGGAGGAGGGAAAAACTAAGCAGAGAGTTTTTTTCTTTTTACCTTTTGAAAATGTACATAAAACAAAAAGCTCATAAACAGCTGAAGGCAGGACTCACACACGAGTCGATTAAAGAACTCTGTGAAACTCAGTGGAGAGTTACACACACAGAGCATCACAAGATTATTTCAATGATTTAGATCATACATAGATCATCGTACATTTTAAGCAACGTTCTACTTTGACATAACATAACAGCTTCAAAATCATATTGACTGAAATATGGACTTTTAAACTGTGAGGCCGAAGCTGTAGATGAGTTCAAAGTCATTTCAAACCCATTGTTTGTCTCCAATATTCAACAAGGAGACTTTTGAAATATCAAGAATTAACAATGGAGTTTGGTGTAGTTCAGGCCAACAGGATTCGTTTCTACTTGTGGCTGCAGGGGGCGCTGTTGCTCAGTCAAATTGACACGGTGTTGATTTAACTGGCCAGGAGTGTTTCAAGAATCGGCCCGGTAAAGGACAGGGCCTATCCACCCCCCCCCCCCCCCCCAACACCTAGGAAACACATGATCCAAACCACACATTCCAATTTTCAATATTCTTTTAATGTACACATTTTGAACAAAGTGCAAACTGTATATAAATAAACATCGTGTCGTTGAAGTCTCCTCTTCAGAGATGATCGTAGAATTTAAAGGGATTCTCACAAAACTGTCTGTGGACGAACAGTATCAGCCGTTTCTCGGGGGGCCTCCTCTCAGCCTGGGGCCCCGGGTAATTGCCTGCTTTCCCCACCTCGTTGCAGCGCCCCTGAGGCCGGCCCTGCACGCCGGTGTTTACCTCTTCATCACCATCAGACTTGACCCATGAGGTCGTTTGCGTTAAACGAATTGAACTGGATCTGACGTTCCCTCTCCGTGTCCCTGAAAGACTGGATGAGGCAGAACAATATGTCACCGCTGGGGTTTCACAGCTGTTGGTTTCGGAGATGACCATTAACCTTAATCAGTCCAGAGAAAGTGAAATGTGCAGGCAGCTTGTTTTTATCCACCCCATCGCTCCATGGATCCGTGGTTGGCAACGTCAGTTCATTACTTTGTGTTTCCAGAGTGTTACGTCTTCACGAGGACGGGATTGATCGCTGTGACGCTTTGGCTCGCACGTCGCTCCCGGGGGAAATGAGTCGAGCCGACTCTCGGTGACCTCCTGTCTTTTCTTCCTGCTCCACCCAGAGGTCTACATTTCTAGTTGTTGAAAAATCAAGTTCATAAAAGAAAACCCTTTATATGGACATAGCGTAATAACATGCTAAACGTTCCATTGCTACATGTTGTGTTATTTCTTGAAAAGGTTTACGTGCTCTGTGTCCTTGAGGGTTTTTAACTTTGCAGAATGTTTTCATCCACAAACTGAAAAAGCATCACATGTCTCCTTTAAAAGCTCCTTTCTCTGACTATGGGGAGCAAACAGAAAGAGGTTTGAAAACAACCACTCACAGCATCACACAAAGAGCAAATTGCACACCAAAAAAATATAGAAATGGAGCTTTTTGAAAGAGGCCGTAGATGAGTGAGAGTGAGAGAGAAAGGCAAATGTGACCTTCACCACTTCAGCAGCAGTGGAAAAGGAGACGGCGGCCAAATACATGATGCCTGCAAAGTGCACTTTACAGCAGTTTTCTGTTCAACACCACGAATCCAGAATACAAGAGCAGCGAATACAAGAATAGAGCTTTTCAACAGTTTTGCAGACGAGCCAGAGGCTGACGGCAAAACTGAACCAGCAACTCTCTGCTGGTAGTTTGGATGGTTCAAAACAAATCAAGGGAAATATATGTTCACACTTTTAGTCTAATATGAAAAAAGGGGGTTTTCCCACCTCCTCTCTTTTATGTCACCTGACTAACGATCATTCTTATAAATAGAAGCATATTCTACGGAAGCTTATCGCATTCACTTGAAAAAAAAGTTCTGTTTTTCTGAGATAATTATCTCGGAAATTCCGAGGTAGGTTTTCATAACGACATTTTTCTGAAAAGAAAAAAACCCTGATTGAATGTGTATTTTGCTTTATTCATTTCATTATTTTCAATTTTAATTTGTGCAACACACAAACATCATACGGCTTAGGGACTGTACAAACATTATTTGTTTTGATCGACTTGGTTTATTAGTCAAATTAAGATTGGTTGAATATTTTTGGAACCGAATCTTAGTTTTATAAATTGTTAAGAGATAATTATCTTTTCAAGTGAATGCAATACGCTTCCGTAATATTCAGCCTTTAATAATGTAAACTCACTGGAGTTCTGTGATGTATAGGTTTAGTCTCGAGCAGCACAGGGGAAGTTCAAAATAAACACATTACCTGTTAACAGTGCAAAGGTTCAGTGTGTAGAATTTAGTGACATCTAGTGGTGAAGTGTCATGTTGCAGCTGAACACCCCTCACCTCACCCTCCACTTCCAAACAGAGAACCTGTGGTAGACTGCCGTTGTCATAGAAACTCAAACGGTGTTTACTTTGAAAATCCGTTGCTTTAAACCTGATCAACCTCTCCCACCTCACGTCTGATATTTAGTATTAATGAACTTAATGAACTTTTAATCTTATAAACTTAGTGAAAATGAATCTAGTTAAACTGATGTATATTCAACGTTCATTCGAAAACCATAACATTTCTATAAAACCGCTACGACATTAAACAGTCAAGTGGTGAGAAGCCTCTTTTTCATGAGTTGGGTGTTGGAGGAGGCTTGTGGAGTTTTACAGTGAATTAGAAGTTCATAAAACAGACATCATCTCTTCATCATTCTCAGCACTCACCATGATTTATTAAATGTACATATATTCTGTGTCATTGGAAGAGTTTGAAGTACCCATAATTCTTTGCACCACATGTGCAAAGGGCTGGTGGATGCCTACTGTATCTTTGAGCTTAGATTACGGGTCCGGAAAGTGAAGCTAATGCAGAAATGCTTGAAACCTGTATTCTCTTTAATGACCAGCAGTGGGCGACTCTACTGGTTTTAAAAGAAGTCAGTTTCTGTAGAAGTCAATGAGAAAACGATTCTTCTTCTAACTTGATTTATAACGTTATGGTTTCAATCTCTATAGTTTCAAGTCTTCTTCAATAGGGCATGATGTTTATTTAGTAAATTATGATTCCATTTGCAGTCAAATAGACGATAAGGCGCTGTATGCACCGTGATTGACAGCTCATACTGTCCAATGGGTGCAGGTCGCAGGTGTAGGTGGGCGTGCAGTGTCCTCGAGCTCTCAGTCAGGCTCCACCCCCTGCTCCTCCACCTGTGGTTACTTCTGGTTTCAAAAAAACAAGATGGCGCTGAACACAATATCAAACTCAAGGCTTCAAACATCACAAATCTGCATCCTATTTGTTTCTACTCTTTTTTAAGGGTAAGAAGTTTCTTTATAATAAAAATTAAAAAGATTGGAAGGAAAGAACGATGAAAGCAACTTGTGCCTCTTTGTCTCTTTGCTGGTTTTGCTTCACTTCAAGCGCCGTGTGTCGGTCTTTGAGTTATGAAGATAAATACGACGCATCTGAGCCGGCGTCCGCGGCGCTTGTTCCCCAAACCGTGAAAAATTGGTTTGTAAATCTCATTGCGCACGGGGACACTGCTTACACTGCAAGGCCAGTCTCCACGGTTCAGCGGGTGCAGTGAAGATGTTTTAATCTAGCCGCCCCGGGGAGAGCGAGTAAACTACTCGATGGAGATGAAGTGGATTTCATGTTGCTGTGGACAGTTATTAACACACACACCACACACACACACACACACACACACACACACACACACACTCAGACATCCTTAAAAGCCATAGCTGCAGTGTTAATGCGAAGACTGAGCAGAATGCATTATTACAGTTTGACCTGTTTACAAAGACACCAACTCCTTGCAGATATAAAAAGCCAACAAGCGACACGTCGACCAAGTCAAGGTCAACGTCTTCTCACTTTCATGGGTGAATATCTTTGATTGATTCAAACCATTAATTAAAAACAAACAGATTTGCACTTAAGTGTGTTTGTTTGGTTCGAGCAGCTGTGAAGAGTTTGATATACGGCTGCTGAGTTGTGCAATGTGAAATATGTTCCAGTGAATGAGACCTAGCGGAGGCTTCGAGGTCAGAGAGGCCGTTTGGAACTGCCGAATACTTTAATTTCATCTCAGGGCGTTTTTCACTTGGCCCGAAACCTTGAATCATTTTCTTTCTTATGGGAGGTCTTTGCTCTCGGTGCAGAGGTTCAGTCGCTGGCTGATGATTCATGCTGAGCACAGCGATACGTGACACATTCAAACAATCGCTCCGCACCGCTGTGAAGTGGAAGGATTGATTTCAAATCAGCAGTTGGATATTAGACACAAGGGTCTCGTTTCTGAACTGCACCCACGTCCAGCAGCCAATTTCACACATAGAACGGACCAACATGAAGCTTGTGTGGGTCTATAGCTCTGTGCATGTGACTACAGCCCAGGAGATCATGTCTAGTTGCTCAATGTGGTTCAGGCAAATTGTGTACTTTTATTTGTCCTTAGAAACTGATTACCATCATTGTTTCCACATCTACGTGTCCAGCTAAGTTGTAGCAGTTACTACTAACCCTCACCCTAAGTTGTAGGAAGAGGGGGAAAGGCGTGTCAAGAGAGATGAGACGGTCTGGTCTACAGAGAGTTTTCTATTTGCCTCACTAGCTTGTATTGTTATCGACGTTTGAACCACCCAGATATTTACCTTGTTAGCTTTGTCACCAGTTTGCACAGATTCCTGGGACAGGCTCACCCATGAAGGATCCATCCACTGGATCCCTCCAGCTTTTAAAATGGCTATAAATTGTCAGTATTCAAAAGCAACCTCCAAGGGATGCAGCCCCTGACTGAGACCCGTTAAAGGTGTTTGAGACCTTTTCTTTTGTCATTTCAATTAATATGGCTCACTTCAGGTTATGTCACGTGTTGCTGGCTCATAAAAGGTCAAACCTCCAGTTTAATCGAGCATTATTTACTAAACCCTGCTCCTCACCTTTAAAAGCCTCCCTGACGTTGCTGCACAGCATCTGTCTGACCTCCTCCAGCCCTCGACCACATCCCAGGGTCCTCGGACACGTATGGTATCTGCTCTCTATCCCCTGCATTGACCTGAGAACCCTTTAACCCAAGCATGTGGCAGAGAGAGGAGCTTTCTACACTGAAGCTGCCACCAGCCAACAGATGACGGACCAGAGAGAAACATCTGCAGACAGTCATCACTGTCTTCAGCCAAGAAAAGTCGGTCATGGCATTCGTCAACCGTCAGCTTCACCTGGCAACCGCTGCTCTGCAGATTCTGCTCATTCAAAGGCTCCAGGGTTTCCTCAGCTTTTATTTTACCTCCCAGTCATAAGAAGAAGAAAATCCTGGATCCACCCCTTTAATAAAACCTGGTCCAAAAGTCAATACGTTCCTATTTAGCCTGTGTCCCACCCATCCACCAGTTTCTGTGTAATCTTACTGACACACAGACAAACAGCGATGAAAACATAACTTCCTTGGTGGAGGTAAAAAATATGAATACTCCTTTTTAAAGAATGTATCCTTCATTAAGCTTATTGTGGCTCCATGTATGCGCTACTAGACTCTAACGGTAGATATTAATGTTAACAAAACAATGAAACACTGTGACATTCAAAGCAAAAGTCCCTCCAGCGCATGAGTTTAGTTGTTATTCGATTTTAACTTGTTTCACTCGCGCAAAACAAACAGCGTTTCGTGAAATACGGCTCTGGAAAGGCTCTGCGCTTCTAAAAATAGATTTTCATGTGGATGATGATGTTCCAGCGCAGCGTGTTTGCTCGTGAGTGTAAACACCGTGGTCCCGGTCTAATAAGATTTGAGGAAAGATGGCACATGTTACTGTGTGGGCTGGAAACAGGTCTGCTCCATCTGTTGTTGCAGGCAAAGCAAAACAAAATGGCCGATGTCCATAATTGAATCGCCATCCTACGCTGCCGACCTTTTCCTTCTGGCTCTCTCCTCTGATAATCACTCTTCTGCTCCGGACCACACTTGTGCTCCTGGTGAATATACTGATTGGTGTCTCGGCCCGATCTGTACGACACGTGGATGAACGGCCAAATCGTCTGAATGCAAAACTGATTGGCTGTCGGAAGAGCAACTGATTGAAGGGGCTGCAGACGTTCCCTTTGATCCAATCAACTGCTCTCCTCCTCATGATGCAGGAAAAACAAGCTGAGACGCCACCGTTTCCTGTGACCTCCCAGGGAAACGTTGTGATCTCACACAGTTGATAAAGACATTTTTAATTTTCAGAGGTTAAAGAAACATGAGAATGTTTTATTGCGACGGAGGATGTTGAGGACGTGTGTGTGATTTTAGTTTTTTCTCTAAAAGAAGAACAATCGACGATGAACCGTAGATGAAACCATGTTGGTCCAGCTCTGTGGACTGGGCCGGGGTCAGGGTTCACTAACAACTCCCATAGTCCATCAACCCAGTGGCCTAATGGATAAGGCATCAGCCTCCGAAGCTGGGGATTGTGGGTTCAAGTCCCACCTGGGTTGATAGTGAGGGAACTCGACCCTTGTTATGCAGGTACGAATACTGTGACATTCAGGTGAAGCAGGCTTTGTACTGGTTTAGGATCCAAATCCTTCAATGAGATTTAAACCTTTGTGTATATGATTCCAACCTGAGGAAGACGATGCAACACTTTGAGACGACCTTGACCTCAATAAAGTAATTATACAATTGACATGTGGAGTAGTTGTTCTGCCTTCCCACTGATCACAATGCAAAGTTTTGCGACGCCCTTTGCGATCTCTTTGTGTTAATTCATGTTAATCCCACCTGCGAATAAACACAACCAAGGAGCATTCGCCTGCTCTTCGGGGGAGAGGAGGACGATCGGCTGAAGGAACTGTTCGTGTTGTGGAAACGACAGAGGAACCAGTACCGTTTTGTGAAATTTCAAGTCTTTGCAACGTCCTGTTTGAGTTTTACCAAGTTATAATCAGACTGTAACAATGTTAACATGAATATAAATGGAATATTCTACTAACAAATCATGTAATCATCATAATCTGCGATATTTCTCTTTCTCAATCAGGTCAAAAGTCGGAACATTGCTGTTCATACAGTCACTTTCCCTCCCAACTGAAAACTGAAGGTCATTTAAAATGTTTTTTAAACATTGCACAATACTGTGTGGACAACTGGGAAGAGGGATGGTCTCTTTGGCCCCCGGGGGCCAGTTTGAGCGCTGGATGATACGCTTCACAGGGCACCAGTGTCGTTATGGTTTACAGCCGAATAAAATACTAATTACACTGGAAATAATAGGAACTTCCAAATATGGAAACATCTCCAGTGGGTTGTGGCTCATTTCCAGAGAGAGAGAGGAGAGAGAAGAGAGAGAGAGAGAGAGAGAGAGAGATAGATAGATAGATAGATAGATAGATAGAGAGATAGATAGAATTCTTAATGACTTCTGAACAAGATTTCTGGCTTAATTATTTTATTTAAATAAGTATTATCATATTACACATTTCATTATATGTTTTGTATTTTGGCATGTTTTTTACTGTACAGATGAAATGCTGAAACATCATTTACATCATCACTTGTCCTGATGGTGATGACATTGATCCTCAGGGACTCAGGGGGGGGCTGACGACCTTCTTGATCCAGTCAGTGAGCCTGGTGATGCGAGTGTAGACGCCATAGTAGCCTGGACGCCCGCAGCCGTGGCCCCAGCTCACCACCCCGGCCAGTAACCAGCGACCCGACGGGCCCTGACAAACCAAGGGACCCCCGGAGTCCCCCTGACAGAGACAGGCAACATTTAATTGGCATGAAGTGAGATTTTAACGGCTCTATACTCAATAACGACCATAATACTAAAACCTGATGGTCAATACTGGGGACTCGGCTGTTAAATCACTTGGTGCATGGATGCCTGGCTTTTAAATATAGTTTATGGGCTCTTTATGGGGAATACAAATTCCCCATAAAGAGGCCGCCCCCTTTCAGCTTGCATCCAGCTCACAAGTTCAGTTGAACTTGTTTTGCCGTCTTGCATATCGAGATAAAAAGGGGAAACTAAATACACCCAGAGTGGATCTTTCTATTTAATTTAATTTTGTCAAATTTTAAACATTATAGGAACCTTACTGAATATTAGGAAGCTGTTTGTAGTGCACAATTTAACGCTTTACTTTGATGTGAGCCTGCATTCAGCATGTAGGCCACTGGGGGGCAGCACAGCGACCTGTGAGCAGCTCCTTGATGGAGTGGATCACACTGTGGACGTGAATGTGTCAAACTGCTGGTTTCACACTCCCAGCAGATAAAGAGCAGCATTAGCATGTGGAGTGTTTCTGTCCAACCGACAAATACAGATTCACCCTGTTCAGCTCTATGCTTCCGCTCAACTGTCTGCCTACTCCACCCGAGCCTGTCAGGACCACAGTTGGGTTGTGTTTGGACAAACGTCTGGAAATGATGTTGGGGTTTGGGTCCGATCACACTGGCTGGGCTATTTACTACTTTTTTTATATTACATGTGCCTGTAATCTGGGAAAACATCAGGTTTGGGTTGAGCTCGGCTAATTTTCTCACCGGCTCAGTCGGCTTCAGAGAGAAAATAATGGCCAGACTTTTATGGGCTCATAGTTTTAACGCTTTTTCACTGCAGAAATAAAGATGTAAAACAAAGCAGAAAACTTTAGGATGGTGAATAAACTTCTCTGCGAGCTGCTAAGTGCTATTAGTTATAATGCATCTTTAAATTAAAGCTCAACTGACGTGGAGAGGAAACAATCTTTTGTTGTGTGTGTGTTCCTACCTGACAGGCGTCTTTCTCTCCAGCGCTATAACCAGCGCAAAGCATTCTGGGAGTGACCAGGTTGCCGTAGGAGCGAACGCAGGCTTCCTCGCTGACCAGACGAACGTCCACCTTCTGAAGCACATTACTGGCTTTGCCTGGAGGAGGTCAAAGGTCAAAGTTCAGTGAGGTAAAGGACAACAGATTTTCCTCTTTTTAGTAAAGAAAATCATGAACTATATTTTCTCTTCTCCCTCGAGTCACTGAGCTGAACGTCTTCACTGCTCTGTTTCAATTCAACTCCTGGACGTCAGCGACACAGTGAAACATGTCAGACTGCAGCGACTCCTCAACTTTAACAGAACTCAGCTTGTAAAGTCCAACATTAAACTTATGGATGTTTAACACAGCAACGAGCCAAACAATGTCCCGTCAATTCTCAGAAAACTTTAGGTGTCACAAGTGCGACTGATGAACTGCCTTTTTTTTTTTTTAAAGACCACACAAGAGCACTTCCTGTGAAAATAATGTGTTATTATTGCATAACACAAAAAGCCAGCGGAACATAACGTTTTATGTTCGTCCAGAAACAGGAAAAAAACAACTTTATAGCAAAACAAAAAACTTTATTCCTTATAAATGAAACCTACAAGTCAAGTGCAGCAAATAAAAGTCCACTTAAGATTGTTAATGTTTATAGAGCTGCAAAGTTATTTCAAAAGTGTCTTTTACAAGGTTCAGTGAAGGTTTCATTAAATTTATTATAATACTGGATTGTTTTTTCTTGACCTTTTGTCCTGTGGAAAGGATTTTTTTAAAGATTATAGGTTTTCAGTCCTTGGGGGATTTATTGAATTTCTTGTGGTGATCATGAAATGCAATTTATCAGGATGTAATTATTAGCATTTGAACAACTTGGAGCAAAACTCAACTGAGCTGAAAAACATTTGTTTCGTGAGCTAAAGTGAGTTCTGATTACTCGTTGGAATTAATTGCGACTGTGACTGTGCGGCTTAGATTTAGACTTATGTTTCCTACAGGGAAACATAAGTCCCTAATTCAAAGGAGACAAATTCACGATCATTTTAAACTGTGTTATTACTATGAAAGGTTCACGTGCTCAGAAAACATCACTTCCCTCAGACTGTCTGTTGCTGCTGCTCCTCTTTTCAGCCTCTGTCTGAAACACTTGGTTTTACCTCCTGTCTCTTTAAGGCCCCCCCTCCCATAAAGCCCAGTCTGCTCTGATTGGTCAACCGCTCCCAGTATATGTAGGAAATGTCCATAATCTATTTTAATATGAAATCCCACTGTCTACGAACACTTCGCCCTCCCATCCCTTCTCACCCCCCTCGCTGACAGCCCCCCAGCCGGTGACCCAGCAGAGCAGGCCCGGGTCCAGCCGGTGGGTCGGTGGGGGCAGGCAGACGGGTCGAGCCTGTCCAGCCTGCGGAGGGGAGGGGGGGCGGTCCAGCTTCAGGAGGGCCAGGTCGTAGTCCTGGGTTCTGTTGTCGTAGTCTTTGTGGAGATGGATCTCCTGGACTCGGGCCACCTCCTCTGTGGGGCTGCTGGGACTGAGGAGGTGTTTACCCAGGTAGACTGTCCACAAGGAGGCGGAGCGGAGCCTTGAGGAGGAGGAGGAGGAGGAGGAGGAGGAGGAGAGGAGGAGGAGGAGGAGGAGGAGAAAGTCACTTGTCATGTGTTAAAACTTACTTTATTTCACATACAAAAGCCTCATCGAAGTTTTAAGATTCAGTAAATGCAAACTTTAATAATAACTAATTATTAATTATACAAACAGTACAAAAAACAACAGAGCAGTTTTTAATCCTCCACAGGATGTTGCAGCTATAAGTTTGCAGCCCGTCGGTTCTGGTCATAGATAGAAATATATATTAATACAGAAATATGCTGGTTTTGAGTCAAACAGGCTGTTACACTTAAAGCCTGAACAGCAAAGACACAACAAAAGCACTGAAAATAAAGGAAATTCAAAGAAAACAGAGAAATAATAATAATAATTTATTTAATTTGTTTGTTGAAGAAGCACTTTATAACACCGCCCTCATCCCACCACTTCCTCCTCTCTCTCTTCCTGCACGTACCAGTTGTCATAGAAACAGTGGGCGGCTGACACCACCCACTGGTTGGAGATGAGAGCCCCCCCACAGATGTGGGTACCCCGCACCTGAAGGCTGGTCTGCCATGGCCACTCCCCCTCCGAGGCGTTGGTGCCCCCGACAATACGACTGGAGACCTGCCTCAGGCCGCACTCTGAACACACACACACACACACACACACACACACACACACACACACACACACACACACACACACACACACACACACACACACACACACACACACACACAGTATTTAGCATGTACTTGCTGTCTTTATTTGCAAAGTGTGTGTTGTGTTTGTGTGTTTGTGTGTGTGTGTGTTATCTGACCACACTGTTTTTCATCTGAGGCGTCTGGGCAGTCGGCAACAGAATCACACTCTGGGTTTGGCCTCTTCAGACACGTTCCATCAGCACACACATAGGTCCTGTCTGTGCACTGTACACCTGGACACACACACAACACACACACACACACACACACACACACACACACACACACACACACACACACATAAAAACACACTGCGCAGCTGAGCACGATCCACGCTGGGTGCACCAGTGTCAATTGACCACAGAACCTCCAGTAAATATTCTACACAACAGGATGTAAAGAAGCATTTATTACGTGTGTGTGTGTGTGTGTGTGTGTGTGTGTGTGTGTGTGTGTGTGTGTGTGTGTGTGTGTGTGTGTGTGTGTGTGTGTGTGTGTGTGTGTGTGTGTGTGTGTGTGTGTGTGTGTGTGTGTGTTACCATTAGTGCAGTTCATCTCATCTGTGGCTCCAGGGCAGTCCGGCTGTTGGTCACACACCTTGGTGTAGTCCACACATCGACTGTCATCCTCTGGACACTGGTACTGAGCCACACACACTGACACACACCACACACACACACACACACAATATATCAACTGGCTATATCAACACATAAAGAACAAAACAATATTTGCCTTGTAGTTTAATGAGCTGCCAAACACCATATGTTTTTATACTGTGAGGAACCGTCTGCCATCACAGTGGAGAAACGAATCAGGGGGAAAAGGCAGGCCCATCCAATCAGATTAGCATCACTCTGACTTTTAAGCCAGTTTGCTTTCATACGCAGCGGCACATCGACGAGGCTCGTGTCTCATATGTTCAAACATCTCTGCCGTCGGCCAGTTCTGTTCCATAAAACTGGCTCAACTGTCACAAGTGGCATCACAAGTTGTGTGGTGGAGGCTTGTGGTTTATTTCACCCCTGAATACCCCGTGTTGTTGGATCCTCGTGTCAAGAATTCATAAAATCAGGAAGTCCTGTTATAATACCAGTTTCATTTGGCAGTATATGGCTATAAATACGTGGAGGGAAAAAAAACATTATGTGTAAATGAGCATTGGAGAAATACCACAGTTCCTCTCATCAAGTCCATTGGGACAGTCCTTGATTCCATCACAGGCAGGAACACACAGGCCATTAACGGTGCACAGAAACCAGCCTGGGCAAGCTACACAACACACAGACACACAATTAAATAACATGTACACAACTGAAGCAAAGTCAAATCGTCTCTTCTCTCGTCTAAAATCTTGTCTGTGTCTCTCCTGCATCCACAGCTTACGATCTGATAGGTTGAAGACGCTGTAGTGCAGCTGAAGGCCCGGCCCTGTGAGGGACACCTGGGATGTCATGACGACGGTCACCACCCTGGACACCAGGAAGAGTCGTTCAATGTATGGCTGCGGACTCCTGGTGCCGCACAGTCTGAGCAAGGGACAGAGACGCTGGGATCAAACTCCACTTACAGTGTGTTTCTCTTCAGAGTCGACGAGAAGTTTGAAAAACACAAAAGATTTATCATTTTGAAGTAAAAAGCCACATATGGGATGTTGCTGCCCCCTGTTGTTCCATACGGAATCGAACAGTGGGATGATTTGAAACCACATTTTTAATTCCTTTCATTATTTGTGTTTTTAAATAAGCACCTTCTTGCTCTGCTTCTGCTCTGTGTGTGTGTAGGTGTAGCTGTGTAGGTGTTTATACGTGCGTCTGTCACGCAGCTGGCGATGAAACCTCATGACCTGTGTGGAAACATTTCACATGTTTCCTGTCACATGCCTCACCACAGACAGGTGTATGACCTATGTGTGTGCTTTCGTATACGGCCTATTTATTGCTGCTTCCAGTTTGGCCAAAACAAATTAAAGTAGGTCTGAGCGTGTTGTTTTGTAGTTTGAGGTTTACAGACCTTTCAGTTGTTCTCATTTCGATCCTTAGATACACACGTCAAAATGGTGCACATGGTAGTCACACAAATAATAAGTAATGATATGAATGAATACATAATTCCACATTAACAGTATATTTGTTGACCTAAGTACTAATTACATAGTGTAAAAAACTCCATTTATGAATTTTCCAATAACTGGAGATTTGAGTAGCGACAGATTTTCTCTCAGATTCAGGCCAGCGGTCAGAGTTCTGCTGATCTAATCTAGACTAATCCGATTGGACCAATCGAGAGTTCCCACACAGCAGCAGGACTCGCCGTGGCGGAGCTCACCTGCGGTTCTGGACGATCCACTGACCCTGGGTGCAGGCCTCATTGTCGCCAGCTCTGTTCAGCTTGTAGCCCTCGAACTCCAGGGACAGACCCAGCCATAAACTGGGCATCTAGAGTAAATACAAAAATACAATAAAGTGCAAACACACACCAAATAAAAGTCATGCATCAAATGCAACAATCATTAAATCAACCGGGAGAGAAAGAAAAAGGATGAGGGGGTGTCTTACAGTAAAGACCCAGGTGCAGTGGGTGTCTGGAGGGTAGTAGCTTGGGAAAAAGGGGGTCCTCAGTGTCCCCTGGACCCCTGACACTGCCCTCAGCTCTATGGTGGAGTTACACTCTGGGAGAGAAATATTTCATTTCACAATATGAATCCAAAAGTTCATCTTGAATTCTACGGCATCCAGGCCTCATGAGCTTCACGGATCTCTGAGGATAGAACTGTCAACCTCTGGGCCACCATGCTAGTGGGAGGATTTTAGGACTAGTTAAGAAGGTGTGGGGGTTTAGGGGGTCTTACCTTGGCGGTCCCAGGCCTGTGCGGACAAAGAGAAGGGCTCTTTGTTGATGTAAAGTCCCTGTTTCCAAACCACCGTCATCCACTCACCTGAGGACAGGACATTGACCACACGCTCCTGTCGACTGCAGCCATCAACACTGAGAGGATGAATAAAACAATTGGCATTTCTTTAAAGGTGGACGACAGGGAACCATCGTCACACAGAGGGTCAGTATGGAGCTAATGTGTCACAGCCGGTCATTATATCCATGAAAGAGACTCACGATGCGATGAGGCGTGTATCGGTGGGGGTGAGGGAATCGAACACCACCAGCCGGTCCTGGCACTGTGGCAGCAGTAACTCCATGTGGAGCTCCAGCTGGGAGCCAGGGGCCGCCTGGAGGTGCCACAGGCAGGAGGAACGCTGTGTGTCGGGTCCACTGAGAGCCACCGGGCCTCTGGACAACACCTCCTGGTGGTAGCAACAGTCTTAGGGAAAGCATATTGATGATAATGAGTAAATTGTGTGTTTAAACTATGGATTTTAGCGTAGCTGGCAACTATTAAACCCAATATTTCGTGGGGGCCAGGAACAATCATTAGCTCGTGTAAGAGACTGAGCTAAAAGGTATTGAGTCATAGATGGTTCTGAAAATATGGAATTTATTCAGCCCAAGAAAGAGGAAACTAAATTTCCCACAAACAAGCAATGGGCCCTAAAGAGGTAAAAGGAACTGATATAAACAGCAGCCATGAACTAACTAAATAACCAACTAACCAACCAACTAACTAACTTACTAAAGGGATGATATACTGGGATATACTGGGATGATATATCAGCCCACTTTCACACTTATTGGCACTTCCTGTATTTAAATCCACTGTTTCCTGGGTCACACCATTTTGCCAGGTGAGCCCAGCAGTGGACGTTAGGGAGGAGACCTCCTCAGAACTGGTCAAACAGATTAATCTAAAGCTCAATGATACAAAAGTTAACTAAGCTACATGTAGAACTGATGTGTTTCCAACAAACAAAATAAGCTGTGTGTTGTTATGTGTCTGTGAGTAACTAAGAGAAATGAAAGTGTCGGAGCATGTGGGTCACACTGCGGCTGCAGATGAGGCCGTCACAGGATTTAACACTTTGTGGCTTGTCTCAGTGTCTCTGGAGAACTGAATACAATAGCAATCTAGCATTAGCCTACCTCCAAGGCCAAGAGCATAGCATTGGCTAACCACGTGGGACTATGACTGTCCCAACCATTGTGTCGCAGCCAAGATGCTAACATCACATGCTATCTTCTGTCGGGCTCGTTTCTGGAAAGTTAACCTCAACACATTATCAGGAAACATCTTTTAAAGGTCTCTAAAGCTCTGTAATCTTTAAGTTCAAGACAAAAGAAGCTGATGCCAAAGTGATGATTGTTAATATCTAACATGCACGTTCCCTCTCTCCTCCATTTCTCTCACCGCTGACCGACAGCGAAGGGAGGTGGAGGAGGTATCCATCGACGCTGACCATCTCTCCCTCCCCCGACCCTCCAGCCTCCCTCAGGCCCTTCGCCAGGCTCGTAGTGACCTTCTTCTGCGTCACCCACCCAACATGGCTGCTTGGCACCGACATCACTATCCAGACGTGAGCCACAACACTCCCATTTCTGCAACAAACAAAGCAGAGGACAGCACCCACGACCATTAGCATTGATCGGAAAGTTCAAGCGTGTCGCACATGTGGACGGCGAGTGAGCCCGATGATCTGTTTTAGTTTTGGAAACTTAATGATTGTGACTAGTGAGGCTGATGCCAATTCTGCTATTGAGGAGTTGAAAATTCACGATACCAAATTTCAATGGGTTCTTCCCTGACCAACATTGCATCCTTCTAAGTTTCGTGGTAATCTGTTCAGTAGTTTTTGCGTATCCTTCAAACAAACAAACAAAAGCAGATAAAAAACATAACTTCTTTGGCACAGGTAATGAATGTGGCAACACGGTGAGTTATGTTATGTCAAACCAGGCTGTTCTGGCTCTGGGCAGGAACCTCCACTTTCAGCCAAGATGGTACCAGACTGGAGCCAGTTCCGTCACATTCACTGCAGTTATTATTGATTTGTAAAAGAAACAGTTTGATCCACGTACGCAAAGGCGAAGACACTCGTGTGGATGAAGTATCGAGAAAGACTTGAGCCTTTCATTATCTTCGCTACCTGAAAGAAGAAACAGAAAAACACCATCAACCTCCCTTATTTACACTGTCTTACCTCGGTATGCATTTAGCTTCAGAGTATAAAACACTTAAGTCCCTAACTGTGGTGATCCAAGTTATTCCAGTTTACATCAGCATCACAGGAATTCACAGTCCCTACTCACCATGGTCTTTACTCCCCCGGCCTCTTTCTGGAACACAGGGCTGCTGTGAGAGGACAGATCAGCAGAGAAGTTCCTGTTGAGGATGGACATGTAGGCTGCGTACTGCTGCTGGACACGAGGCTCCAGAAACCAAACCCTGTACTCTGTTGGAGAGGATGGTGATTAAATCACTGCTGTTCATACACTCAAGTCTCAAGTATGGATTAAAACTAGATAAGTACTGAATAGAGAAGAAAGAAAGAAGTACTCACCCAGGAGGTACCAGGCCAGCATGGCCCCTCCGACAATGAGGATGATGAGGAGGTTGATGGCAAAGGCCAGGAGACACTTGCAGGATCGAGTCTTCCTGACGGGTGGAGCCACAGCTTGTGCACCAGCTTCAACCTGTGGAGGAGAACAGATACAAATTCTGAAAATCCAATATAAAATCCAATCACACGTGTTTTGTCTCATGCAGTTTCTAAGTGGGATAGTTTCCCAGTGGGTTATATTTAGGCACTGGGTTGACAGGCTCTGCTGTTTTATCTCCCAGGGCGACATTTATCTTTATTGAGGATCCAGACTTTTATTTGTGGAAAAGACCTTTTCCATTGACTTTTCGTGGAATGTCAAAGTTACCCCATAAGATTACATTGTAGCTACTGGCATTACCCTTTAAAGTCCCCACCTGCCGAATTACAAAAGACATTCACAGAAGAACACGTGAGAAGGACGGGTTATGTTCTCTTCACTCTAGCTAACACGTTTTAGCTTAAACTCCCTCTACGTAGAACACCTTTTGGTTGTGGTTCATTTTTTCGTTCAGTCTATTGTTCAGAGATTCCTGTGTGTTCTATAATTAATATACAGCAAAATCAAGCACATCCATCCTTCTCACACCGAGTTCTGTTGAACGCCGGTTCTCAAAACGTTCGTCACACAGAAGTCTAAATGTAGAGACTGATAAAACTCCTACTGCAAATGTATTTCTGTTTTTTAGCATCACTCACCCCATCCTTCACAGAAGCAGTTGTGATCTCCTGGTCAAATGGAAATGACTTCACAGAGCCGTGCTTGAACGCCATTACATCACTCCGCGTCCTTTGTTCCATGACAAACCATCTCACTGTCTCCGATGCGAGTCTCCGATTTAACAGCTGTTATTTAGCATCTCTGGAAAGTCACGTTAGCATAGACTTCGCTCCGACAGAGAACGAGGCCGATCTCTGTAGTCAGCCCGAAAGTATTTTTTAAAAAGTCGTTATTTCCCATGTCCCTCAATGACTATGATGAGGAATAAAGCTCCATCGTGAATGTTGTAGAGCAGATGGGAGTCAGGTAGGCAGCAGGCGCACTGATGTCACCAACCGTCACCTGGCAACAGTCAACTCCCCTGCACAGGTAAGTCTGATGGGAATGATGTCGTGTTCCCCCATTTAGATACCAGACCCGTTCATTTCACCTTCCATGCAAACAAGAAATCCCAACGGGGGCCACAACGTGAGTCTGCTGCACAGAGAGAAACCCTTTGAGGCCGAGAGTCTCTGCAGGTCGTAAATTCTTAAAAAGCAGTGAATGCACTGACTTCAAGGCCTTAATCCAGCCATATAATTAATTTGGCATGTTTTCTACAGCTACCCAAAATATAATATATCATGTGTAGAGCCCAACCTATGGATTTTGTTCATTTTATCAGCCTGGGTGTGTGTGTGTGTGTGTGTGTCTTTGAATGTATTGGCAATGATTCCTAAGATGTTATCTGACCCTTATGGTAAATAAATGTAATTGAGGCTTGATGCTTTATTTTTTAATTATATAGAGTTTCTATAAATACAATTTAAAACATAAATACAACCAAAAATATAGATTCTACAATAAAATACACATGTTTAAAGCATATCGGCAAAAGCAGACACTGATATATATATATATATATACATGAAAGATCGGCTATTGAGCACTTGCATGAGCTAAATGTCTCCAGTCCTGTCCTGTCATCGTGTGCTTCATATTTCACATGATGGATGAAAAGTTTTCAGTATATTTTCAACACGGTTCCTGTTTCGCTGGCATATATCCGTCACCGGAGGGTCTGAGACTTGGACTTGGACTCAGACCAGAGAACTGAAGCGGCTGTTGTGGGAAAGAAATCCCTGAATGTGGCAAAGCACTGGAAGCGAGAGGTGGAGGAAACGGGAAGTGTGTGGATTCGCTGGTCTTGTCTACTTCTTCCAGGCTCTCATCGTGACTCACCCGCTCCTCACCCCCACTGCTAACCCCTGAATCCAGGCTGGGGAGCTCTGGGCTCTCAGGCTGCAGCTTCTGCACTTGCTCATAATCGGAACAAACCTGAATTGACCCTTTGCCAAAAACGCTTCCACTGCCTCCAAACAGTTTGTGAAAATCGACTATTCCGCTCCCTCCCTCTTTCTCCTCCGGCGCTTTGTCGTGACTCTCATTTGCACTGATGTTATCTGCCTCCAGACTCTCTTGACTGAGCTCTTCACCACTGCACATCCCTGAATCTAGACTCTGGAGCCTCAAGCATTCGACCTGGAGCTTCTCAACCTTCTCATAGTCAGAAACGACTGGCAATGGCTCACTGTTGTTGTTGCCTTTGGAAAGCAACCGCAGCATCTCCAGTGCTTTCACTCTTTCTTCCTCTATATCCTGTTCCGCATTTTTGCCGTCACCTAGACTGTGACGAGCGCCATGAGGTCTATCACTGGCAGAGGGCTGCAGGTTCGCCGCGGTGGGCAGGAGGAAAGGTGGAGAGGACAGAGGTGGGAGTAACTGTGGTTCAGATATCTGGAGCTGGTCAATTGGCAGATGCTTTCACTTCTCATCTTCGCCAGCAGCTCTTTGCTGCAGAGTGTGGCAGGATCCACGGAGGAGATCACTTCCACGGAGGAGATATCCTCCACTTTCATGGAGAGAAAGGACTCTTTTGTGAAGTGAGGGCTCGACCAATCCTGGAAGAGAGAAGGTGGGAGGAGGCATCGAAGAGATTAAAAGTGCAGAACAAATAAAAATTTACAAGGTTATAAACCTGCAAAAATCAACTGTAAAAGGAGAAATATATGGTGTTCATGAGGTTTTCTATCTTCTTCCTGTTTCTTGTTTCTGTAAATGTCACGTATGTTTTGCCTGGTGGTTATTTTTTTCTGTCTGGTTTCACATCCCACATAAGTCCCACAGCGTTTGCTGGTGGTAACCAACCTGTAGAACATCGAGCCAAACGTTGGTTCAGTTTCATCTCTATTTTTTCCAGCAGCCGGCTGTTATCTGGAGAAACCACCGCAAACCAACGCCGAATGACAGACAGAGCTAGTACTGACTTGCTGAAGATTACATTACATGTCATTATTGGCAGATGCTTTTATCCAAAGGGACTTACAGTTAGTGTATTCAACATCTATGAGGGGCCATTTTAGTATCTTCAGTATCTTGCCCAAGGACACTTCGGCATTGCAGATGGGGAAGACTGAGGATTGAACCGCCGACCTTCTCGTTGGAGGACAAACACTCTACCCCCTCAGCCACAGCCGCCCTATGCAAAGATCTAGAGTGTGATACGTTGCCACCAAAAAACTTAGAGGTAACATTGGACTTACATGTGTATGGTAGTTGGACGCAACTCCATATGAACACAAATGATTTCCTGCGTTTGCTAAATGGGTAAATGAGCTATTTTAATAACACGTTAGTCACGCTGCTTGTTCTGATGCCCTCAAAGTGCCCGAATATATGAACTGAAGAAGCTTATGTTGTAATATTCCTTTTCACACAAGAATCTAGTGTGTATCTTTATTTAGATATTCTGCAACAAACTAAATCAAGCAATGAGCACTAAGATGAAAATAATTAAATATGCTCACCAGGAAATTTACATCTTTAAGGAAGGATTTTCCAGGGTCTGGACCTCTGATCTTCTCGTAAACCCTAAAGTACAGAATCACATAGTAGCTGTCAGAAAACACAGAAGTCAATGCATGTATAGGACAGATTTCTTCTTTGTGTGGTTGTGTCTGCTCACCAAGAGGCTTTTTCAGTCCTAAAGAGCATGACGGTCAGAATCAAGGCCAGCACTGCACCCACGAAGATCATGACCAATATGCCTCCAGTTAAACCTGACAAACACAGAGATTCTCGTTAGCTCAGAGGTCGGCACACTGTGTTCATCCCAATGGAAAGAACAAATCTGTGAGCATACAAAAAGAGAATCGTCTGTTTTTCTTTATTCATTTAAAGTTCGTCCAACCGGTTTCCTTCCCTGGAATTCTTAGCACGAAACAAATCTCCAAATGCAAAATGTAACTCCTGCACTCGGCTTCAGGTGGAGTGACTTTGGAAACTTGTTACTTTCCACTGATGTTAAACTAAACCAATTTATTTTGGTTATACTTGGAATTGAACATTTACCTGATATTAGTGGTGATGGTGGTCTTGTGATTCCCACAGGGGACACCCATGATGCAGTGGGGCTCCATTCACTCCACGTTGACGCGCTCCAATCCTCTTTAGACTGCACTCGAACACGTGCCTCGTGCTTCTCTCCGAGTGCGAGCAAGTCTTCGTCCAGCTCTGCCATGCAGTCCCGCTCACAGTCTGGTTTTTTTGTCTGCTCTTTCTGCACAGAGGGATTCTGACGAAGAAAAATAACATTTCAGAAAAGAACAATTTGGAAAACGCAACAAAACATCCCAAAACAAAAAACATTTCACAAAACCCAATCCAACATTTTAGAAACAACACAACATCGTTAACCCTTGTGTTGTTCCTGGGTCTAATTGACCCAGAGTGTGTGTGTGTGTGTGTGTGTGTGTGTGTGTGTGTGTGTGTGTGTGTGTGTGTGTGTGTGTGTGTGTGTGTGTGTGGTGTGGTGTGGTGTGGTGGGTGCGTGCGCGTGAGTGCGTGCGTGTGATCATACGCAAGCCCTGGCCGGTCAGGGTTAGGGTTAGGGTTACCCAAGGATTGTCATTATCCAATTCTCCTGGGGTAATTGAGACCAATGGATTGTCATTCTCGATTGTCATGGGAGGGGTCATTTAGACCCCCAGAGGGGGCGCTGTGGTGCTCTGCGGGGGTCATTTAGACCCACACCTGATTCCAATTGATAATCAAGGGGGGATACATTAGACCCATATATAAGTCTCAGTGTGCCACTCTCTCACGGACCATGGCAAGATGTCGCGTCAGGAGCGTTTCACCAGAGAACAGGTTCTCCAACAGCTATTCTCCCAGCAACCATCCTCTGAACCCGAAGAGGACGCGAAAGAGCCAGACCGAGAAGCGGACGGACAACGAGATGGAGAAGCAGACCGAGAAGCAGACCGAGAAGCAGACCGAGAAGCAGACAGAAAAGCAGACAGAGAGGACGGAGACGGAGACAGAGACGGAGACGGAGACAACGGCGATAGCGATAGCGAAGAAGACGAAGACGACGACGGTGACTACGAAGACAACGACGGTGACGAAGACTACGACCCAGTGGGTGATGCTTCTGCAGATTCGTCATCCTTGGAAGAAGAAGAAGAAGGAGGACAAGACTGCGGCGACACCACCACCACCACCGGACTCGTGGAAAGAGAGACCTTCCCCTCAAGAAACGGGGACATGGATCCTCGAGGGCGTACGGCCGAGAAGAGGGCCACTGCTCCTCCTCCTCCTCCTCCTCCTCCTCCTCCTCCTCCTCCTCCTCTCCTCCTCCTCCTCTGCTGCGGCTCAAAGCGGGGTCATCCGGGGCCCCACGATCCACGCGACGTCCCGCACCGGTGACCTAGCCTCGACGTTCCACCTGTTCATCACATCGACGGTAGAGAACATCATCCTGGAGATGACGAATCGGGAGGGTCGTAGAAAATACGGTGACGAATGGAAAGGGATGGACGAGACCGACCTGCACGCCTACGTAGGGCTGCTGATCTTAGTGGGCGTGTACAGGTCCCGGGGCGAGGCCGCCGCCAGCCTGTGGGACGCAGAGAGCGGCCGGGCGATATTTCGTGCCACGATGCCCCTAAAACTCTTCCACACGTACTCCAGACTGCTGCGCTTCGACGACCGCGAGACAAGACGCACAAGACGAGCCACGGACAAATTGGTGGCCGTGCGAGAGGTCTGGGACACATGGGTGTCGCGGCTACCGCACCTCTACAACCCGGGGCCCAAAGTGACCGTGGACGAGCAACTGGTTCCGTTCAGAGGTTAGTCTTTCTTTTCATTGATATTATTATTAGGGTTAGGGTTAGGGTGAAATCAAGCTACGCTTGGAAGATGCAAGTGTACACCAGAAAGCCGAGCGGCGGACGCCCAGAACGGAACCAGGGGTTGCGGGTAGTGCTCGATGTAACGGAGGGACTGCACGGTCGTAACGTCACGTGCGACAATTACTTCACCTCCTACCAACGCGGCCGCTCCTGGAGAGGAAACTCACCGTGGTCGGCACTGTTCGGAAGAACAAGCCGGAGCTCCCGACCGGGCTGCTCGCGGTCAGGGGAAGAGAGGTGTTCTCATCCAAGTTCGCATTCACGCCCACTGCCACTCTTGTGTCCTACATCCCAAAGAAAAACAGGAATGTGGTGCTCCTGAGCACACGGCACCCTGAGGCCGACATCAGCGACCGCAAGGACGGGAAACCGGTCATCGTCCTGGACTACAACCGCAACAAAGGTGGCGTGGACAACCTAGACAAGGTGATCGGAACGTACAGCTGCAGGAGGATGACCGCGCGCTGGCCCCTGGTCATATTTCACAACATTCTCGATGTCTCTTCCTACAACGCCTTCGTGATATGGAGAGAGATCAACCCAGACTGGATGCTGGGCAAGCGAAACAAGCGGAGGGTGTTCCTGGAGCAGCTGGGAAAGGCTCTGGTGACTCCGTTCATCGCACGAAGGGAGCGCTTCCCCCGCACGGACGCGTCTGCCGCGGTTGTGAAGGAGGAGAGCTGTTGACTACGATGCTCGACCCGAGTGTCCGGCCTCCTCCATACCCCTAGCAGCAGCCCCGCTCGGGGCGAGTAAGAGGAAGAGGTGTCAGATATGCCCCAGGAAGAAGGACTGTAAAACTCACACCATGTGCCGCAGGTGTAACAAATACATCTGCAAGGGCTGCTCACATGTCTATTGCGCTACGTGTGCGCCCTAATATGGGGGGGGGGCTATGTGAGGGGGCCAACAGCCAGGGGAAGCAGGGACAACACAAGGGTTAAATGTGGTTTTGTTTTGACCTTCAGGGCCACTGTAATAAATCATCTAAGATTCACTCTCAAGATCTCCCAACACTTAGTTTTACTACACACACACACACACACACACACACACACACACACACACACACACTGTATTAAAACAAACACAATGTATACACACACTCCATGACTGATCCCATCTTTTCCACTGCAGCTGGGCGCTGTATAATGTGATTCTTGTAACCTCCTCCACTTCGGAGAGCCAGGAAGCGGTGGTGCCGTTGATTCTCGGTTTACCTGGAGGATTCAGCTTGACTGCGGGATCACACAAAGGATTTGTTGGTCACCATGGATCGCTCACAAGGTAAGTCACAGACACTCAGTCATCATACTCACTGTGGCAGGCTGGCTTGTAGAAAATTTTCAAAATCTGCTTGGCAGGGGCACAATCCAGGTTTATGGACAGGTTGTGGAAGGACTGGAACTGAGAAAACATTTAACAAAAGAATATTAATACAAGATGAAAAAGATGGAGATGAATCAGAGCTGCTGGACAGTTTCGCTCCTGAATAAGAGCTTTAAAGGAGACATGTTCCGCTCATATCAGGGTTTGTGTGATCACCTGAAAAGGTTTACTGGCTCTAACTTTGAAAACACATCACTGACTTTGTTCGGTGTCATAACAAGCGAGCCGATAGGTGTGGATTATGCAAATGTGAGGCATTGGAAGTATCGACTGGACTAGGGGGACTCGGCTTTTAACTTTGCTGAACTTTTACACTCACAAAATTAGTGTGAATGTATAAATGTATAGATGCTGTGTCCCTGCACGTTAGACAGGTTTGAAGCAAATGAAAATACAGGAACATTTGTCTCGTATTTGATAAGCACAGATATTTAACAGGATCTAGTATTTCAAACTTACCGCGGCTTTTCTCATGAAGTCCAAGGTGCAGTTCCTCAGCGCCGGTCCGGACACATGAGCGGGCTGCAGGTCACAGGAAGCGCTGTATGCATATCTAATGCTCAGTTCATTTCACTGCACTCAGTATTACTTGAGTACATGTATGATATCTTTGTGATTGCCGTCCTTACCTTGGATGATCAACCCTTTTGGCGTGAAGTGTGCACGGAGCCTCTCTGTGCTCATACGCACTGTCCCACACACAAGTGATGTAACGGTTGTAGTCAGTGTAGCAGGTGAGATCTGTGGGGAAATAGTGAAATGCCAAGTCTGTCATGTGAGATTTTTTCAGAAGATCTTTACATAAATCATTAAATCACTAACTTGTTTCTGGCTGGTCGGGACAGTGCTCCATCCTGACGCTGAGGACTTGAAGCACAGCGAGAAGAACCAGCAGAGCAGTTTTCTTATTTCTCTCCATTTGTTGTGTGATCAATCATGAGGGTTTTTTTTCTGGGAGATCTCAAACCTCCGGGGATTGTTGTTTCCAGAGAGACGGTCGACTGCTCCGGCCTGTAACTCACTCCTTCCTCCTTCTCACTCTGTGCAGATGAAGCAGATGCAACCGAGGACATGTGAGAGAGAGATGACATGTCATATTTTATACCTATAACCTACTTATATTTTTCTGAAATCTCCCTGACCACAATGACTGCAAGATATAGCTGTGACGCAAAAAGCAGAAATAGACATGTTTCACATCTGCCCTCAGTCTGTTTCCATGGCTGATAAACACCTGTTTGAATGTGCCAAATTTAGTATAACATATAAATATAACTCTATGTTTAGTCAAACTTCAAGTTTCAGGATCAACACTTTAGATTTTTTATCTTTTATGTTTGATTTAATTAATTTGCAGCTTCCACCTATAGCTGGGATCCAGAGTCCTGTACAGCAGCACTTAGATCCCTTTTGATTTATATTTTAAAAGTTGATTTCAGATTTAAAAAACGCAAGTATTGAAAAGCCTCAGTGCTTAGTTTCACCCCCCACCACATCAAGCACCACTCGCTGGGAAGTTTATTCTTGTATTTCGGCAGATGTAAAAGTACAAAACTGATCTAAGCTCTACATCTACTGTCCGTCGTTTATACTAAAAGACTTTCCTGTCTCACCTGTCGATGACGCTGCTTCAAAGGGCTGGCTTCATTCCACCTGACTCCCTGCAAGAGAACGTCAGACAAATGTCAAGGGGGCGTGTGGAAATAATCTTCACTCTCGCTGAAGGTCACTTCTGAGAAATTAATAATCAAGATGTCTCTCGGTTTGAAACTAACTCTGCTCCCCACAGTGAAACTCAAAGGTGTGAAGGTTGTCTCATTTTGTGGTCGAGTGTGTTCCCACTTCAGAGCAGTTTCTTTTGACTTATGAGTAAAGGTGTATTTAAATTTCATCGTCGTGCACACAAAAGACAAACACATTTCTATAAAAGCAAACTTTTTGTGCACACACAACATTTATACATATTTTTATAGATACTTTTTCTCCATTTTCATGCACAGGGGAAGCCACAGGTTTTTACTGAGCTCTCCTGTTATTGTGGTTTAACAAAGGATGAAGGTCAAAGTTTTTTTCTGAGAACCCAAATGTTTCATGATGCACTTCCTGCTTAGTAGACTTCCTGTTCTTAAAACAACATTAATCAGATAACAGATTAATTTATCTTGTCATTGAGTGATGTCACAAACCTGAAGTGAACCACATTTCCATTAGTGTGTTTTATTGGAAACAAGCGGACGTGTCAGTTACCAGGAAGATGACCAGTTTAAGTCCTCTTTTCAAATCCTCAACTGAATAGATCCTCTGAAGATCACAATATATATATAATACTCTATTTATATATATATATATATAAATACTCTGTGGTAGCTTAAAAAATCTAAATGTTTAAACCAAATATAAGTAGAAGTAGTTATTTGTGGTTTCTGTTGCATAAGATGTAAAACACCCACTCACACCAAAGGTTATATGAACTTTTAAGCTACAAAAGTAGAAATATAGAGACTGACGATGTGTCTCCTCTTCCTCCCACTATCCAGAAATGAAGCTGCAATATCCTATATCCTATATCCTATATCCTATATCCTATATCCTATATCCTATACGATATGAACACAGCCAGCAGAGTCTGCACAGTCGCAGATCAGCGGATGGCGTTGCGTTCTAAGCCCAATTTTATCGCAAATATTTCCTTCATGGCCGCAAAATGGTTTAAATGTAACGCTGCACCTTCCGTCCTCGTTTCATGGATCTACGCTAATGTGGCCCCGCCCCTGATCTGCGTCTCCTCACAGCGCCACCTGAGGTTAAGAAGCCTGATCCATCAAAAGCCCCCTTTGGCTGTTTTTTGTGTTTCATTCGTTTATGTTAATAAAATAAAACATGGCGTTGCCAAAATATTTGATCACATAGAGGACACAAGTGGGACATTTGCACCAAAAGGGCGACTTTAAGTGACAGTTAATTATTTGACTGAACCAAATTGCACAAGCATCCACTTTAAACCTCACTGGGGGGTTTCAACTCTTTCTAATCTCAATTTATCAGGTGTTATGCTCGATGGACGACTTTTCTCAAAACTAACTTTCAAAGTTACGTTTATCGTTTTATCTTCTTCTGACACCTGGGCTTCCCCCAACCTTTTTTTTTACTCACTTTCTCACTCTCTTCTCTCTGTTTCATAGAGACAAGCAAAGAAATGAAACCACAAAAACTACACACACACACACGCACACATGAACCACTTCCTCATCCTTTTCTCTTCCCAGTAAGCTACTATCGTTTCTACAAAGAAAAAAAAAACTAACCATTATCTATAGTAAGTTCCTCATGCTTCACGCTCTCGATGATACTGGTGCAAAGGTTTCTAAAGTCACAGCCTCTGTATACATAAAGATGGACGACATGACAGGCCCCCCCAAAACTGAAGCCAAATATCTGGTTCACCCCCTGGTGGTTGGCTGCAGTACAGGTCACAAGTCCCACCTCCTCCATGTTGGTTGTCGGGACATGGACCGAACTAAAAAGTCAAAGTACACGTCAAATTAATTTCTCGAAAGATGGCTTCTGTCATTTTAGGTATCGCACTAATGTCTGTTCATGTTCATGTTTCCCGTAAGTTTGGTTTTATCCCCCAATCACTACTGCACAGACTCTGGCTTCAAATACGCAACATGGCAGCGTTTGGATATCTGGGATATTTCAGTCCAGCTTTATTCACGGTCGATGTCTCATATAGCATTAAGATGTATAAGCCACACTGACTGCTGAGATGCTAGTGTCAATGTATAGATATAAACATGGATTCCTCATTTTTCAGAAAAATGAAGCCATAATATTGTGGATACAGATTTCTATGAGACAAGAAAAAGAAGCCATTACATTTCCAGGCAGATTCAGGAATATTTTTTTTGTTGCTTTCTTTGATATTGTTAAATTTTAAAGGTCACTATCGCTGACACACAACCACACACACACACACACACACACACACACACACACACACACACACACACACACACACACACACACACACACAGTATATACACATTTAGATCCGTTCTAATCTTTCTTCATCACATAAACCAACCACACTCGATTCTATCGTCCTGTAAAACTTCATGATCACTTCTGCTAAAGAATCACTTCCTGCCACAGACTAGCTCAATTAGAGTTCACTCATAGAAGAACCTACCCGTCCTGGCGAGAACTCTGCCGGTTCTGTCAGACTAACACACACAACGATCGAGAAGTCCTTTCCATGGAGGTGGACTTAGGTTGTACTGAAAAAGTTAGTTTCTTCTCTGAGGATCTGAGATGATTTGAAAATGACTTACAGGAAAAAAGTGGTTAGTGTGGTTTCTGTGAACGTGGTGTGATGCCGGTGCTGGTGTGATCTGGGTGACACGTTATCCACGGTTCAAAAGATGTGAATCAACGAGATGGAAACCCCGTTTGAGATGTGATACTTTCCAAGATGTCGTTGTGTCACAATCACATGTTTTTAGAAGTGCCAGACGCGTGTGCTCTCCCAATTTAGGTGCCAAGGAAATCCCCCTTAATGTAAAAACAACCCAAAACTGTCAATTCAAAATCCCTTAGATCTGAAACTTAAAGGATTCCTGTTGGAGTTATGATTTTGTCTGCGTTCCTTAATTAACTAATCTCCATCACATTTTCAGAAGTGCTGGGACCTGATCCAAGGAAGAACCCATTCAATTTTGGGTGCGGATGTGGATCAAGGGGCTGGATCCAGGAATCTTTTTTCCCTTTCTTCAACATTTGTGAGATAGTGTAAAGAGCCCAAAACCTCCCGACAAGGGATTCTCTCTTTAATCGCACAAGATCATTTGTTCCCCACACAATCGATTAACTTTATACACAATTACCTTGAGAAGACAATTTTGTGCAGCAAATGATTCCCGCTGAGGACAATCACGTGTCTTCATACGAAGAGCAGCACGGATTTTACTATGTGACGCTCCAAGGTGAAAATAGAACATTCTGTCCATCATGGTGGCTGCGTGCATCTGAAGTCATTAGTGACGCACATGAATTCTTTGTAAATGATGTTATGCACACAAGATAAAAAATAAAACTAAGGGCACATGTTAAACTAGAGGAGTTCATGCTGTAGCTGTAACATGTACTATAGTGAAACACTGTTCTAGTGCTTTGCTGCCCTCAAGTGTTTGAATTCATCATGAAAAGCGTTCTGTTGACATTTATTCACATTGTAACAATAAAATAGAAAAATATATGAATACAGTGTTGAACAGGAGTATTAAGTACATGTTACAATTGTCCAAAATGTAACTTTTTACTTTTTTGCTACCAAGAGAATGTCAGAACTTCCATTTCATTTTTACAGATGATTTAAGAAAGTAATAATTGAGGACTTTTTTGACGAGGTTGCTTCCAGGGAAAGTACTCTGCCTTTGGACTCCATGTTCTTAGCAAGATAAGAGAAATAATTCCTTTGTCGGATCGACACACACTCACCAGTTGCGACCGGGATAAGACGGCTACTCCCTCTGGCTGGAAGAGCCGAGATAAAGAATCAGGTCGCCTCCTCTTCGTGTTGCTTGTGCGGCTTCCATTAAAGGAAATGGAAGGTTGACCCTCTTCCGATCTGCCCTTTGTTAAGTTCTCCTATTAAACAGAACCAGGAACTCGATATTCTGTGTCACTTCCTTGTTTTCAACCAGCTCTTTCGAATTTTAACCAGTTACAGTCAACATGTGTCTATGTTCAAAGCAGATGTGTCACAGGAAAATGACTTTTAGTGCCAAAAGTGTGCTGTTGCGTATTTCTATATTTTTATTATTAGCTATGATTCTCTTTTTTCCATCTCATGGAGGGCATTAGCAGGTTTTCATGACAAATTGCAAAGTTCAGAATCTTTAAAACAAAACCCCTTTTCAATTTTCAAGTCAACCAAGGAGAATTATAATCATATTGAGTTACCAGTTTAAATGTTCTCTTATAACCACAAGCAAAACCTTGGAATGACAAAGAACTTCAAAGAATTTCCAAAGAAAAAACAATATTTAGAAATAGTGTCTTATAATTGTTATTTGACAATCAAAGCTGTATCTGAGATGTGATCAATAACCGACAAACCTTGAGTCTAAACAAATATACACATACACAAATATATTAATATCGACCCGTTGTGATTCAAAGTGTTTTAATAGACATAAGCATTGAAGCTGTAAACAAATCTTTTCAAAATTTATGAAAAGTTCAGTGTTCTAGTCGTGATCTATGTTTCAATACTTTATTGTTTTCTTGAAGAAATAGTTTCACAATTTGGGAACTCAGACAGAGGATGTTGATGCCAACACTATATCAACGCTCATCTGTGAGATCGATGTCAAAGATTTTACATTTGTGTGAGTAAACAGACGAGAAATATCATCTTAAACTCGGAAAGCCTGAACCAAGCTTCATGTCTTTGTTCCATTGTTTATTAGCTTCTTTGGACAGACCCAGGCTAACTGTCTTTGTGCTAAGCTAAGCTAACAAGCTGCTGGTTGTAGCTTCATACAGTATTCAGCGGGTTAGGAGAGGCATCAATCTTTAAATCTAACCTTGGTTCAGATTAGACAACAAGTATTTCCCACAATGTAAAACTATTCCTTTAAACACTTTCCCAGTCAGTCAGTCCCGGTCTGATCCAGTCTCCAACCACCAAACACACGACCTGTACTTCTCAGCCAATCACAAGTGCTTCCCTCGTCCTTCCGATATGACGTGCTCGGGGACAGCGCGGGTGTACCACTCCGACCACC
Organism: Reinhardtius hippoglossoides; assembly: GCA_006182925.3. NCBI lineage: Eukaryota > Metazoa > Chordata > Actinopteri > Pleuronectiformes > Pleuronectidae > Reinhardtius > Reinhardtius hippoglossoides. Next base: position 25,666,102 of record CM031671.1, on the reverse strand, counting down.
CGCCGTCGTACACCGACGTCTCCAGGTTCCCACACTCGTGGGCCGCAAACGCCACGTGACACGCAGTCACACCTGAGCCGCACAAGATGCAAAGAGGGCGACCGAGGTCAATTCCTGCGCGGCCGAACACCGTCTGGAGCTGCTCCTTGGGCAGGAAGTGACCCGACGTGGACAGGAAGGAGTTGAAAGGCACGCAGATAGAGCCGGGGATGTGGCCAGGCTCCGTGTCTGTCGATCAACGAGAGAGAGAGAGAGAGTTAGAGATTCTGAATCTGAAGTGTGTCTTTATACCATGATTTGTTTTTATACAGTGATAATAATGTATTTGGTACCAAAACATATTGAGGTTGATACAAAGTCGTAATTGTGAGGATCATCACAGGGATATGAGCAGTAGATATGAGCTGTGGAATTATTACTCTAATTTGACAAAACAACATGGCAGCAGTAGCCTCACAAGCACTGCACTGAAAACAGCTGTATTCAGTGTCTGAGGTCAAAGTTCACGCTGATACTGATTGTGGAGTTTCACCTGCGGACGGGCACTGAACCAACACGTGTGTGTGTGTGTGTGTGTGTGTGTAAGATGAAGATAAGGCACGTCTGCGTATCACTGCACACAGACTGTCATCTGTCTGCGTAGAGATCCACTCACTCCCTGCTACCGTTTGTATTTCAACACGCTGACCCTGTGTGCCAGTGTGTGTGTGTTATATGTAGTTTATGGGTCAGCGACTGTAGATCAGTAGATAAACCTGCATGGGTCCTGTTTGCTCACTGTGTATTTGTGTTGTTGAGTGATTCCGTGTTTGCCCTGAATAAACTCTGCAGGAAGGCCACTTACAAGGAGTCGAGTAGAGGCTTTCAGAAGACTGCAGCCTTTCTGAGGATTTCACCGTAGAATCTTTGAGAAGCTTAAAGGCAAAGTTGGCTACTTTTTCATTATGGAACTCGTAATTTGCTCTTTAATTTTTAATAGAATAACCGATATTTCACTCACTCTGTTTTTTGTTGAGAATACGCGTGTAAAGCTCAGGACTTGTTACTACTCCTTATTCATAAACTATTCTGACACCTTTTAATCATGTTTCAAAAAAAGGTAATTGTGTTTTCTCACGAACTGAACTGGTGTTTCACAATCCAACAGAATCCCAGAGTGCGTAGTTCCTCTGTTCACTGACATATTCCTATCTCCTCATACAGAATCACGTCTACTTATCTGATCGACGAATGAACAGTGTCTTAATCAGTTAACATGTGTAACTTGATCAGTGCGATCAATAAGCCTGGATTCATTCAAGACTGGTTCATATAACTTGTTGTAGGAAACTTTTGGAAGAGCATGTTTGTATAAACTATCATCACACATAGGGTCAATGAGCTGATTGAGGGACAAGTACCACAAATGTATGGTTCCAGTAATAGACCTGAATTATCAAATGATCTTCATCCCCAATTAAATACCCTGAACATGTGGGCCCCACGCCAAGGGCCTCATCTGCAAAGAAGTGGAGTTTAAGATTGAGCATTCACAACCAGCCAAGCTCAAGGTGCAGTAACTAACAATCTTAATATCACGCTGTTATTGTGCTAGTTGCCTACTTTCAGTTTCTATTTGGCCTCTTTGTGAAGAAATAAAGTTGTTTTTATAAATTATTAGCTCCTGATCGAATAGGACTGAAGTTGAGTTATTCCTCACTCTGATTTGTTTGATCGTATATTGGTTTAATTAACTGGAGATTGTTCAGATTAAACAGACTCTCTGACAGACCACTCACTGTCTCTGGGTTCAGGGTCCAGTCCTCTGAACCTGCCCGCGGGCCTGGCATCTACCACCTGGAACTTCTTGGTGTCCAGGTTGTCCAGCATGTCCTCGTAGGTCTTGACCCAGGTCCGGTTCAGAGAGGCCTTGAACTCGCTCGGTGCCGGTCTCTGGTACTTGCCACTGACGGGTCCACCGTCCCGCTCCCAGTTCCTGAGGCCCCCGCTGAGGAGCGACACCGCGCGGTGCCCGAACACCCGGAACATCCACCAGACGCGGGGCGCAGAGAACGCGCCGAACTCGCTGGCGTCGTACACCACGACGTGCGTGTCGTTCTCTATCCCCAGGTTCCCCACATAGTCTGCGAAGGACTCTCCGACGGCAGCATGTGGTCCAGAGGAGAGGTTCTGTCGCAGCACTGGTCTATGTCGAAGAAAGCTGCGCCCGCTATGTGCCTCCTCTGGAACTCGCTGCGGGCGCTGCGTCGCAGCTTCGGCAAATACCAGGACGCGTCCAAGAGGCGCATGTTCCCCGGAGCCCCCACAGCCTCCGCCAGCCACTTACTGGTGACCAGTGCCTGACGCGCCATGTGGAAGGAGCAGGAGGAAGAAGACAGGTCTCACAGAGTATACAGTTTATACAGAAAACCCAGGGCCAAAGGTCAGAGAGAGAGAGAGAGGGAGAGGGAGAGAGAGAGAGGGGGGGAGAGAGGGAGAGAGAGAGAGAGAGAGAGAGAGAAACGAGTGCACGCCCCTGCAGCAGCTGGAAGTGAGTGATGACTCGTTACAGTAATGTGATTACTTGTAACGATTAACTTACAGGCTAAACAAAGATGCAAATGAAACATTAATGAAATATTAGTTAAAATAATAATAATGATAACTATAAGCTACAGTAGTAGTGGTAGTATAGTAATCATAATAAAATAACATTATAATGTGATTATAATGTCCATAAGTATACTTACACTATCACTATCAGCCTAAAGTAAAGTTGTAAGTGCGCATGATTGTGTATTATTATTGTTGTTGTTGTTATTATTATTATTATTATTATTACTACTATTATTTATAGTAGTAGTAGTGATAGTACCTAGATTGTCGGGCTATAGTAGTAAGGATTCAAAGTAATGAAGAGCAGCTATAATAACCAGGATTCGCACCTTGTACTTTGTGTTGAAAAGTGCTCTATAAATAATTTCATCATTCTTATTTATTTATGTATTTATTATTAGTTGTAGTTGTGTGTTGTTGTTATGGTAGGAACAGACGGTTCGGCTGTTTCCTACCCGGTAGGTTTTGACCGGTGCACACAGAAGCGCCTCCGCGGATGTTGACGGGCTCACGTGTCGCTGCTCGGCTGGTTTCACGTTGTTTCTTGTTTCGCGGACTCGTCCGACCCACGTGTCCCCGGGATGTCCGCGTCCCTGCTGCGGAGAGGACTGGAGCTGCTCAGCCACGACATCCGAGGTCAGCTCGGCCGCTTAGCTCGGCAGCTAGCTAGCGTTAGCATCGTGTATGGGGGGGGGGTTGCTCTCATTCGTGCTGCTGATGCTAATGTAGCTTCATCGGGTCAAACAGTTCTCTTGAATATCACTGACATGCATCCAAAGGAACAAGTAATCAAGTGTTTAATGCTCATGAAACGATGACCATCACACATTTTGAAGTTTAAATTTGAAATTAATATCAAAACTTCATTTTCAAGTGGTTGGAATCATTGGCCAGTTGCCTGACGTCACAGAGAACAGAACAGAAAGCATTGATTGTCCTTGTTTTGAACAACGATGTTTGGTGCATAGATTTAACGAAGGAATATAGAACAGTTTATCACAGTTAAAAACATTCTAGATGAGATATATAATGCCGTAGTCATCAGATTGCACGGTCCTCAGCAGTTATTGCATTTTAGAGTCAAACGCAGTGTTTTTGCAGGACTATTTGACCTTGTTTAACCTTTCTGTGTCTCTCTCTGTGTCCTGTGCCCGTTGCCAGACGTCAATAAAGGGAAGAAGAAGAAGAAGAAGCAGCAGACGCAGACGCCCAGCTCAGCCACCGTGATGGACCTGGTCAGCACCAAGCGGCAGGGAGTCACCAAGCAGGTCAAGCTGCTGCAGGGCCGCCAGGGCCACGGCAAGAGCAAAGCCACGGTCAAAAACAAGAGGATCAAGTCTGCAGTGGGTCCGTCTGCTCACAGTCCTGCACCAGCACCAGCACTTTTTTTGTTTAGATCAGTATCTTTAATGTGTAGACAAGTTTCCGTTAAATCCCACTATTCATCGTAGATGTGCTTTTAATAGTTGTTGCACAATCTTTGTAATAACTTTTGCCTCGTCTCCTCCATTGTTTGTTATAGAGGAGTTCAGGAAGAAGCAAGGGAAGAGCCACATGCAGGCAAACCTCAAGTACTTTTTGGGAACTTACTGCAAAACCACAGATAAAGACACGTTGAAGGTAAGAACGGCCTCGGTCATGCTCCACTGTCATCAACATTCACTCTAGATTCATATTATATATGTTGTGTAAAAGTATATCATACATTAGGCACTTTACAGAGTAAGGTTGGGATGTTACTGTACCGTGGAGGGAAATCCTGCAGTTTCCACCTTTTAGCAAACACAAGCTTTTAACAGTTTGAAAGCACCAGCAGATCTGAACCCAGGCTGGGCCACACTCTGCCACGACCGGTGGAACTGAGAGGAAAGAAATGGAGGGGGGGAGGAGAAAATGGGGATGGGTTTGAGATAGGAAAGAGAGGGAGTTAGACCAGGAACAGCAGCCCACACTGTTGTATCGTGTCGGACTGGTTGATACGAGACCTGTAATAATAGCAATACCTAGAGGTGTAATGGTATAATGGATAATAACAGTGGCAATTATTAACTGATTAATCATTTTCATAACTTAATAGACAACTACAAATGTAAGAGAGACATCACAAAGGCTTGTTTGGAACACGATCATAAATGTATGGTTATTTTTCATTATATTTGCTTCTGCTTCTCTAATCCAATGAGTTTGTACAATTGTTCCTCTTCCCACTTAGATCCTGAATCACAATACAGGTAGACAGTCTAGGAATCACCCACAACGACCGGCCAAGAAGCCCAAGGTAGCCGAGTCGTTGTTCACAGAGGCGGAGTTCCAGAAGTTCCAGAAGGAATACTTTGGCAGGACTGTCGAGGAGAAGAAATGAAACAAAGACACTGCAGCATGAGAAGAGACATCTGGGCTGCATTTTGTGGATCACAGTAGATTCCTGGACCAGGCTATGATCTGGAAGTTGGATCGACTTCACGTCTCATACAGAAAGAAGGAAACCATGAGGAGAAACGCTTTTATTCGCTGTTGGTGTTTGGACTTCAAACACAGGGACCATTTGATTTACCAGCATGAAATATAATGTGCTGTAATTCATAAAACATGAGGAAAAAGAAATGTAATTGTGGCTTGATATTTTATAGTTTAACCATAAACTTTACTATAATAAAAAAGAAAACACAAATACGATGAAATAAATTTACGTGAATTAAGAAAATAAACATTTTAAAATGTAACTGTAAACTTTCTGCATTATTTATTCTATAGAATGCAGTTTTCATATCAGTGCATACTGGCCAATGGATACTTTTGGACAGGCTCTAGTTATCGTCATTGTCTAGTCATTAGGATCTATTGTGACTATTTTTCAAGAGTTTATGCCAAATAAACATAATAATGAAATAATGAAATATCTCATGAGTCATTCATCATCTCATTTCGTCACCTTTGTTTTCACATGTCTAAAATGAAAAAGTAGAAATAGACCGATACATTAGAAGTTCACAGAATTAGTTCAACAACTTCTCCATAATTCAAGAAACAGATATTCTGATTACTCTCCATGTGTATTGTTATGATTTCACCTCCAGTCCTGATTTATTTGATTCTGTTGGAACTAAAATCTAAAGTTGTGTCTTTCGTTCCGGCTGTAGCCGAAATAAATTTACTTGCAACAAGGTTTTTCAAAAAGGGCGACTTTACAAGAGTTAAACCACGACTCACGAGACTCTTTCCAGAAAAGAGATCTTAACAATTAAATTGACTAATTTGACTATTCAAGGCTTTGGCATTGAGATCTACTTCCCCCAAGGAAAACAATGAACAGGGTGAAGAACGGCTTTGAGTCCAATTTGCAAATGAAATTCATAGATTGGCTGACGTGCTCAACGATGAACTGGAAGAGCTCATGCAAATCAAGGACTTGTTCAGTAAGTATATTGTCTGCTTGTTTGTTTTAAGACATTCTCTAAAACTTTATAACCCACCTTTTTACAGTTTTAATCCTTGTAGTTAACTTTGATTACATACAGTAAACCCTCTGAACTGAGCGCCTCTTGTTTTTGCTGTTCTCTGTTAAACCACGAGATGCTCAGATATTCATAAAAGATGCTCGTGTGATTCTACCCACTAGAGGGCGACCCAGCACTGAGCTTTGTGAACTCCAGCAGGGTTCATTCAGTTCATCCAGCAGCTGCAGTGAATTCACAGGAGACCTTTTTATTTAGTTTGAGCAAGAGGCTGACTGCTGCTGATGTGATGACACGTCAACAACTAATATAGAAAAACAACATATAGTGAAGGGACCAACCACAGAAAGGAAAAAGCCTGTCGACATATGTGATGGTCGAATACACAGATATGATCATATGTTCCTACTGAAGTTTGTTCATAAGTAACTTGTGATTTCATACAATGGATGCTTTTCTTACAACATGTAATGTAATACACAAATTAAATACAAATTACTCGTTACTAATTTGGACGTCAACTCTGATTAAACAGCATCTTAAAATGTGAATGCTGAGAGTTTAATAAAATGTAAGTTTAAGAGTTATATATTTCCAGGTTTCTGTTGTTTTCACTGTATATTGAGACAATTAAAATACACAAATTAAATATAGATAAATACAAATTACAAATTAAATCAACTTAAAAACACAGGGGCTTAATGAAAGATGATGTGTCTGAAACTTCAACTCTGTTTAAAAACAGCTGCTCAAACGTGTATATTGAGTTTAACACAATACAAAGATTAAAGTTATTCTGTTTACACGTATGATAATTTTATATTTCATTATTTTGTCTGTGGTGTAAAAACCCATCGCCAGCTTTATGTTTACATTTTGTCTGTGACCTACATTCGACGTGTACATAGAGGAACTATATTCTCAAGTACGCTACCGCACGAGTCCAGCCAATCACAGCCCAGCATTCCGCGGAGTGATCGCAGCTTTGCGGGGCGACACGGCGGAGGAGCACGGTTAGCGGTGCTTTGCTCTATATAGTCCCGGGTGACCTCCTCCTCGCGCTGACAGTTTCCTGGTTGTCTCCGCTGGTTGTTTATGTCCTGACCTGCTCCTCTTCCTCCTCCTCGCGTCCTCCTCGCGTCCTCCTCCTCCCCCGGTGCCTGACTCCCGGTCTCCCCGCTCTCTCACTCCTCTCCACGGACTCTCTCTCCACGCTGCTATGGATCACTGAAGGCGTGCAGCGGCTCCTTGTGCAGCGGCATCAACCCGGCAGTGCAGCGGCGAATTGCAATGGCTGTTTCTGGCAAAATGGCGTAAGTAGTTTTTATTGTTTTAAAGTCGTTAATCTCCCGGGAAGCGCGGGGGGGGAAGTTGCCCGGTGGATCGAGACCCGCACGGACTCATGGGAGGGGGGTGGTTTCCTTGGAAGGTCCAGCGGGGGAACGAACAGCTGATCGGGGGGAATGTGGATCTTTGTGTCGGTGTCTGGTTTCAGTGTCAGCTGAGGATAGACCCTCCGCCTCCTCTTCTCTTTAAGTGTTAAATCGCGGCTGTTCCCGCTCACATTCACATGTTAACGCAAGATTATTTAAAACTCATCGTCAGTAGCTGTTTGTCAGTTTACGTGTTTTTTCCCCCCCACGTTAAATTGCGTTTAGCGTGTTTTGAAAACTCTTGACAACGTGGCGCGGCCAAAATGGCGCGCACTCTGTTGTGAAAATGGCGGATGTCCTCACCCGAAGGGCGGGGCTTCCGACCGAAACATGACCAAATTAGGCAATGTTGTCCCCCGGCGGAGGGCGGGGCGTTCCCAGTCACCGGAAAGGCTCAAAGTAACCCCTCCCCCTCTCCAGAGACGGTTGTCAACCGCCGTGACGTCAGCGTACACGTACAAGGAAGTGTCATTGTTTGCATGAGGGTTGACGTCATGGGGGGATTTGCAGTAGTAACCGGGAAGAACAGCCCCTCGTGCTGATGTTATTAATCATAATGTATAATTTTAAACAGCACCTGGACTCATTAAAACTTATAAAGTAAAGGCAACTGATATGAATTAAAACGATGGGAAACATTACAAGATATTCTAACATCAAACAGCATCAGAGCACAACCTAAAACAAAAGAAAATGTTTCACGTGACAAACAACATGAAATAAAGTTTTTATAAAACAGCTGGTAAGGTTACGGTTTGGTTTAAACTAAAGAAATGTACACAACATATTTAGGCCCCAAGTCACGAGAACACACATTTATATAATGAGTGTGTAGCAGATTTAAAAACAGGGTAATAAGTTTACTTTGGTGGCTAGGGCCAAAAGATGTGCAATCCAGAAGGATCTGTATGGTCTGCGATTAAAATCAAAACTGGTTGTTTGTGCATATTCAGCTCAAAGTGTCTCCACACACCTTTAACCTCTTAAATCAACGTTATTCCCACTGAGTGTGTTCCTTATGTATTCTCCTCCTAACGTAATATGCATCTCTGTGTCCTTCACCCAGGTCTCTATCGACAACCACCCTCAGCTTTGCTGCCGTCGACAGCAGTACCGAAACCCTCGACCTATTAACGTCGCCACTGGACTCTCCTTTGTTTTTAATCAACCATTCACGGAGAACACTGACCAGCAGCAACCATGACACTCTCGCAGTTGGCCTTGGAGGACGTGGGGGCCCTGTACTTAGGTTGGTGTCCTTTTTTTATTTAACTTTGGGATAATGGATATGTCTGAAGCGGTTTTTGATTATTAACTAACAACTGCATATCTTTGTAGAGGAGTCTGATACTTAACACAGGATTTCCTTGTGCACAGAACCCTCGTTTCTGACGGCTGACCACATGGGGCCCCTTCTGGACCAAGATGAAGAAGAAGCTCTTTCTCCCTCCTCTTCTCTAGAGGGGAAGGCGCCAGCCTCGCCCCCCCTCTCTTTCTCCTCCTACGCATCTTCCCTGTCTCCCTATCAGTCATTGTCGTCCTCTCCACCCTCCCTCCCGCCACCTCCTCTCCACCCCCGATCACTCCCTCCCCTCATCCCGCCCTCCCTCCATCGTCAGACGATGGAAAAGGCGGAATGATCTTCTGTCACTGTTGATTGTGAGGACGGAGTCTGCTTGAATTCCCAAACCATCAGAGTCATACTATGGAAAGGTGGTCTTCCTTTGATGGGTTTATTGTCACAGGTGATAAGTTAAAAGCACCACATTATATTCATACAGGGGAATAAATTGAACTACATTCCTTAAAAACTGTTGTTAGGCGTGTGTCTTGGTAAACACTGTTATGTCATCTAGCGCCAAAGTTAGAAACATGAGGCCGGTATTGGTAGAAACTGATTTAGCTTGAGGTCATCAGTAAATAAATATAAAGATGATTAAATATTTTTTTGCTTTTTGATTAAATGGAAATAAATCTTTGTCAACAGATGACGCCTTTGCAGGCATGGAATGGATGACAGAGAAAATCGACCTGAGTGAGTTTGACCTGGATTCCCTCATTGGCGCCTGCTCACCTGATGATTCTCCCAGTTCTCCTGAGGATCTCCTGGCCTCTCTTGACTCCCAGATGGATCTGGATCTCGACTCCTACGACTCAGCCGTCCCTACCTCTCCTGAGAGCCTGGAGCTTGGTCTGTCGTTGCCCGATATCCCCGACCTCCCTCTGGAGCTCCCTGCTCCTGTGGAAGCTGAGGCTGAGAAGACAGAGGTGGCTCAGGTTGTTGTTATGAAGTCTGAGCCTCCCTCTCCAGCTCCCTCGTCGCCTCCCGCCTCTCCAGCATTCACACTCGAGCTAAGTGAAGTGGACATGCTGGACGAAGTGGCCACAACTGTCGCCCATCATCCAGGATCCAAGTGGAAGCATTCGGGCCACCAGCCCCGTTATGGTCTCCCTCCCAATCCCTGGTCCCTTCTTGTTGGTGGTTGCCAACAAAGAAGAGCCGGCCCTCGTCTCTGTCCCTGAGCCATCCGTTATATCCCCGTCTCCACCCAACGACTGTGATGTCGACTCTGGAATCGACTCACTTGCCGGCTCACCGCCTCGTCTCCCCTCTCCTTCTCCACACCCCCTCTTCTACAACTGGTTCCTCCAGGACAAAGCCCTACACCAAACCAGAGCCCACCGCCTCTTCCTCCCTCTCGGCCAAGGCCGCCAAGGTGAAGTCGGTGTCTGGCTTTCCCAGGGTGGTTGAGAAGAAACTGAAGAAGATGGAGCAGAACAAGACGGCAGCCACTCGCTACCGGCAGAAGAAGCGGGTCGAGCATGACCAGTTGTCCATCGAGTGTGATGAGCTGGAGAAGAGGAACCAAGAGTTGGAGGAGAAGGCAGAGTCCATAAGCCGTGAGATTCAGTATCTCAAGGATCTGATGGAGGAAGTTCGCAAGCGCCGCAACAAGAGCAGCACTGCTGCTAAATGAGAGGCTGTGTTCCAGTCTCTCTGCGGTGGACTCGTGTTTCTGCTCCAGTGCCCACATGCTGTAACTAGCAGCATTGTAGTCTTGGCAATGCATAATTTTCTTAAGAGATTAAAGAAAAACGGCGAGTGGGAGTGTGAAACTTGCGGCTGAAAGAGACGGATAGAGCCTGTGGAAGTTGAGATTAGTGTAGAGCTGGGGGCTGGGGGGGTCGTCTGGTGAAGCATCTGTACATGCTTGTCTCAGACCCCTGTTCGATCCCCACACGTACTCCTGTCCCACCACCCGACGGCGTGCGTGTCTGTCTTTGTGGGACTCGATGCAAAGGCGTGAGTACGAGCTCACAGTAGTGTTGTAGACTTGAGAGATTCCCTCACACTCCTCGCACCAGTTGCCAGACCTCCGAATTCCTACCTTCAATAAAATGACTCCATGTTACCCACTCCCTTTGAAAACCCCCCCACCCTGTTTACTGACCTTCTTCTTAACAGCTTCAAGTCCAGAAAGGGGCCTCAAGCCAAATTCTTGATGTCAAACTATCGACGTCTTTTCTTTGTGTATATAGATTTATCTTCCGCTCGCTGATCGTGGCTTTTGTTATTTAAAGCTGGATAAAACCTGATCATATCTCAAGTAGCTCAGTCTGTTATTGCAGGTGTTTGGTTTTGTAAAATGCTTTGCTTATTTTTTTTTTCTAATAAATATCTCCGTACGCAAGTGACTTGTGTGTGTGGTGTGCTTTTTCTAATGACAGTAGCAGAAAACTAAATCTTCTCGTGCCTGCAGAGGTGATGAAGCTCTTTCCTCGACTGTTAATGTCTTAACTCAAATTTCAATTTAGCTGCTTTTAAGTTGACAACAAATTTAGCGAAAATTCAACGTGGCATTGTCCAGTGTTTTTTCTGATGTGACTCCGAGGAAAAGACAACTGTAGTTAAGTTTAATCAACAGCACCAACAACATTCACTATGCAGCCTTAGGCGTCTAGTGATCAACACAAAGTTCGATAACAACTTTTGAGCCTTTAATTTCAAATAAAGGTGAAACAACAGCTTGTTTTTCATCAGATATTTTCATGTTAATAACATTCACACAACCAGAGGAATTAGGCCTGAATTTAGGAAAGAAATGTTAATGAAGCTCAGCAGAGATGCACTAGTAGTCTGCTTCTCCTAGTTGTAGTATTTACGTCTGTGAGTCACAGGGCTCATCTCTAAGCAGAGGTTGCAGAGTCATGGAAAATAAACACCCCTGATAAGAAGCTGGTGGCAGGAGGAGGGTGTGAACGCTTGAGGATCAGTTAAAGACTAAAAACCTGTAATCTGCCAGAGTTCCATCTGTCGAGTTGGTGTGGTTCCTCCTGAACTGACAACTCGTCACACGAGAAGAGAATTTCCTGGTTACTAAAACAGATTCTGAAGAACAATCTCAAGTTAATATACACGAGGCGTTTTGTACAAAATATGTTAAATGTTTGTTTAAATTATTATTTCCCTGACACTTCAACTTCCTTCCAGAAATGCAAAATAATATAAGTTTACACACAAACCGTTCACAAAGTACAAACATCGTTAACATGTGTTTATGTGACAATAGAATTTCCTTGTCTGTTTGATCTATAAGATCGACTTATTTTTCATTTTCCTATCTCTGTGGCCTTTTACACAAGACTTAAAATTGTGTTTATTCTCAAAATGCAAAATGGAAGAAAAAAAAATACTTCCTCTAATTCTATTCTGATGAACGACCGCAATATTCCTCCGAACTACAGTTCCTCATAGTTTGCATATGCAAATAAATTCCTGAGGTTTAACCTGAAAGACAAGTTGAGACCAGTCGACTGATCCTTCATGTCCACCTGGAACTTTCAGTCAGGAAGCGAGAAACAGCTGGGCCAGTGTTTTACGGGAAGGTCCTAACTTGTAATCGTGAAAACAGAAAACACTCACAGGGAGGGTTTCACAGGTGGGCGATAGAGGAGGGGGGGGAGCACAGATGTCTCAGTTTGAGTGTGTGTGTGGTCTGTGTGTCTGTGTGTACATATATGTGTGGATTTATCTTCAGGAGTGAGGACATCTTGGGGAATCGGGGGCCGGCCCTTAACTTTCTGACCCACTTTCCAAGATCTGTTTCCGGGTTAAGAATTAGGTTTAGTTCAGGGTTAGACATTAAGTTGTGATAGTTTACTTAAGGTTCGGGTAAGTTATGAATTGCTCCTGTTTAAGGTCAGAGATGTTTTGGTTGAGCTGTTAGTAATGAGTGGAAGTCTCTGTGGTGCCTGGGGATCGGTGTGTAAACGTGCGTGTGACATTTTGCACTTCAGAGCAGTTTCCTGTTTAGAAAAAAACTGTGCACAACGTCCAACACATCCTTAGTTTACTAGTTTTAACAGCAACAGCGTTAAAATGAGTTTTGGTTCTGATTTAACTTTTGCTTCTTGGGACTGAATGAAGTGGACGTAGTATCTGACAGGGACCCGAACGTGTGTGCGAGCTCAATGTGCTGACTTGTGTCGAGCAGCTGGGTAAATTTAGTCGTGGCAGTGAAGCCACACACACGCCCACACACGCACACACACCCACACACCACACACCCACACACACCCACACACACTCCCCCCTCCCTGATTCCTCAGTAGAGAGGCCTTGCCCTCCTGGGAACACTCAGATAAGAAGAGCTGACCGAGCTGAGTCGACCTGAAGCAGAAGCGATAACACGTGACGCTTTATTGTGACTTGGATATTTAGGTCACAACTGAGTTACCTGAGAGCTCAGCACCTGTCAGTCCACGTGCTTCGGACTCCTGTAGTTCTGCTGATTCCTGGTGCGTGTGGCTGTTAAAGAAAAGTAGGGCGTGGACACATTCCTTTTAAACGATTAATTATAATTAAGTATAATTCAATTATTATGAATATATAATTATTTCATAACAAAGAAGGAAGTCACGTGAAATGACATTTGGAGTGAAGATTGACTGACGTGCTTCAGTTTCCCAGTTATCTAGCAACCAATAAATAATAAATAATATAAAGAACATTATTTCATACATGAGAACCATGTTGTTTGATATCATGTTTCTCAGATACTTGTCTGGAGAATAGAAACTTCTCCATGTTGCATAACTCACAGAAACAATGTCGTTATTTCATTGACATGACTCAGCGTGTCTCTGTGTGTCTGTGTGTGCTGCATACAAACACACAACTTAACGTAACACACGTCTGTCTTTCTCTTTCATACTTTAAGTTTCTTTCTGGGGCTTTTTCCAACATTATTCAGTTTTAAGTTTCTCCAGATGTGAACCGATCGTCTGTTTTTCCTTGTGCTGCTCAGAAATCAGTATTCATAGGGTCCCCATCCCTAACCCTCAGTAGAAATTATGAAACCACATTTATATTCTATATAATATGTCCCGTCACCAGATGGAGTGGAGCTGCTTCGTGCACACGAACAGGTCCTGGATGAGACCAACAGATTTACACCACTTGTTATAAGTTGCTGTGCAAAATGTCAGGTTTTGTAAGAAGGTAAAATCCTTTAATTACAGTCTGTGAAGATGAGTTTCTTTTATTGGTGGAAAAAAAAACATGTTTCACAACTTTCCTGTACTGTTTGTGGATCTCTCAAACTTCATATCATCTGTGGTCAGACCTTTAATTGCTGTATCTGGTCCTTCTGCATGGATAATGACGTCTAACATATGATTACGTGACTGACGTGTGGTGAGTGTGATGAGCAGTGTGTGGGTAGAGGGAGAACAGGCTTCTCATATGTGTTTCATCCCCACGTGAGACGAGTGACCTTAAGAATCCAGAGAACGGCCGAGGTTCATGTGAGCGTGGAATCCGGTTTCTGTAGGAGACACTTCAAACATTCAGCTCACACCCAGATCCTCGAAAAGAGAGACGTTGGAGTTAGTGCAGAGGATTAATAAAATGAAAGTGTGGTGATTTCTCATGTGAGTGGATGGTGGGGGGGGGGGGGGGGGGCGTGGTGGCTCCGAGCAGAGCAACGTTTATTCTCGTCTCGTCACATTCCTCCGCGGTCCATTCCGGATCACAGCAGTTTGAGTAACTTCGTTTATCTGCGGCTCGGTGACGGTGCGTTACTTTGTTGTCGCCTTACACAATTAAACAAAGACAGCGCAGGAACAGAATGTGTGTGTGTGTGTGTGTGTGTTTGTGTGCAGTCATGTGTCTCAGGTCATGAGGTATTTCACGACTGAGTTGTTCTAACCAGGACACAACAGAATGCTTTGTAGGGAGGAAAGTTAAAAGGGGAAACGTCCGTACTGAGGGAAGCCGGAGGGATACACGAAGAACTGAGTTAACATTCCTGGCTCTCTCCGGGACGGGTTCTGTGTTGTGTTACATTTAGACAAAGATCATAAAACTGATGAATTGTTTCTTTTCTCTTATTGGTATAAATCATAGTTTGTTTATTAAGATGGACGACAGATTTCCACTTTCTGCCCTCTGAGCCGTGTCAGAGTGGAATTGTGACCATCGCGGTCAGTCTAGCCAATCATGACGTTACCTGTTATAGTAAAGAATATATAAGATTAACTTAGTGACATACTCGCCTGCTAAAGACAAATATTATTTGTGATTGCTTAATGGCATGTCACACCGCTAAGGAAGCAGGGTTGACCAACTGCAGCAGCCACAGGGGCAATCAAGCTTCTTTGGCTTCACTTTAGGGAGCTGTCCATCTTTGCATACAGTCAATTATATAGGCTCAGTATATTGAGCATTGCTTTATAGCATTTCAGTATTTTTATATGTACGCTAATTATGAAGCTAAAATGAACCAGTTAGCTAAGCTAGCAAGAGTGGAACATGGGGAACTAGCCTAGCTCTGTCCAAAGGTAAACTTCCTGCGACACCTCTAACGCACAAATGAGCATTTCCCCAAAAAGTTTAAACTATATTCCTTCGAAATACACAAAACTTTGTTTCCCGCGCTCCACACAGAAAACCCCTTCTCCCATTTCTGGAGCCTTGTTGCCCCGGGGGAGAAGAACAAGGCTGTAGTTAGCTTTTAGCTGCGTCTGTGGGTGGAACCCAAATGACCCAACAACTGGGCGTAGCCTCAAGCCTTCCTCTCATTTCTTTACAAGCTTTCCACATCTGTTTCGCCGGTTTCCTGGAGCCGAGCCGGTTCAACCGGTCTGACGGTGGCACAAACGGACTCGTACCCAGCCCCTGAGTGTCTAAGCGCAGGCAGGCTGAGACAGTCCTCAGCTATATTTCACATTATGTCACAAGACTTAATGGCATCTGCCTCACAAAGGTGCTGAAACCCAGTAAGGCCACGAGGCTATAGTTAGTCCACTGTAAGTGAGTGAGAGCCAAGCAATCGGACACATTCTGATATTGTGACCTCAGCTGTTAGCAAGTCTATTCCTGCCTGATATCAACTACCACACATCTTTGTGACAGTTTGAACTACTACTACCTACTTTACGACCAGTGCAAGGTTATGTCTTATATATGAATGGTGTAGGAGCCATGAATGTAGTCTAGGAATATTTCATTTTTCACATTCAGACAACTTTGTCCCACCCATTCATGTGAATAAATAAGGATCAATAAATGAATAGCCACAATCAGACAATCAACGTGCCAGTGACCAGATAACGAATCGTCATGAACAACAACAGCAATTAACAACTTAAAGCCTTTGGTAGCCTGACAGCAGAATGACTGTGGTAATATTATTAGATTTGTTATGGTCTGTTGTTATCGAAGTCAAACCGTGTAACTCAGGCCTCAAGGACTTTTTATTTAATCCCTGAAGTTGCTGCGAAAGGAAGGATCCGCCATAACAAAGTGGACTGAGAGCAAAGGGTTAAAGCGTTTGTTGACTCAACCGTTTTATGAAACAGTAGCTCCGCTGATTCCGAGCCTGTTTCCACTGTGTTTGCATTTTTAAAGTTTACTTTTAGTGATAACATCAGAAACATGGGGCGGTAACAAAATCAGGAGTTTTATCTTCCTGCTCATCCTCACGTTGTTTTGAGGAAACACCTTCACAGTTTACAGTAAATATATTTGTACTTCCTGGTGAAGATATTTCAAACAATGATCGACCAAACAAGGTGAAGAGGAAAATGACTTTGTCCTTGACGATAATTCTCGTGTATATAATAATATAATATATATTTAATACAAACGAGACAGTAAAAGACTATTTAAGTAAAATCAACGAATTTGCCAATAAAATATCAAAGGTTATTTAAAAGATGTTGCTCACTTAGTATTGAATGAAACTCTGATATTAATATCAGAGTCACTTTGGGCATTAACCTCAAACAACTGTGTGTTGCTGTGTTGAATTGTGTGAAGACCTGAAAACAGGAAACCTTTATGACACACTTCCTGCCATTTGTGAACAGTAAAGCTGGATCCGCCCATAAACTACATGTGGTTTAAACATTTATGAGTCAACTTCAGAGAAAGGAAGAGCCTAGTTCCGTTTTTTACCTCTGGGTTAATAATAATTAAATAATCACACGTCCGGTGTGGAGTTATGGCCTCAGACCTTTGTTTCATCGCATCCTGTGTCAGTAAATGTTGTGATCACCTCACTTCTTCTCGTTCTCTGCCAGTAAATGACTAGTTTTTATGCAACTGCTGTTTTTGGAAATGTACTTTCCCTGCTTCTAACATCAGATTGAATGGACAGCAGCAGAACTGACAGATACACGTATTTTGTATAAAACATATAAAGAGTATTTCTCATAAAATCTGTCTGATCGACATTTGTAATCCATTAAATATTCTCTATAATAAACCCCTTTGCTAAATAATTCCATGATGTGTGTAAATACATATATTTCTTGTTTCTTTTCTTATTATCTTGCTTAAGTTCCTCTCTGTGTTTTTACTGTTTCCTGTTGTGGCTGGTATCATTTAAAAAAACAAATAAAGAGTTAATTATATAATGGAAAACTGTGTTGGATGCCACCTATGACATCTGAAGAAGGATATGTCTGTATATTTAGTGTCCTCTCCTGAGTTTCTCCACGTCTCTGAGTGAATCATCTCCCTGGAGCTCAGCTGATGTTGCTGCTCTCAGATCAGAGGATCTCTGAGCAGCTGAGCTCATTACCCAGGTCACAGGCTGCAGATTAGCACGACAGATTTACTGCCACAAAGTGGAGCGACACATTTCCCCTCCGCACCCTCACTGTCTCTTCACGTGAGACCTCATGCAAACCACAGAATGACTTTACTGTTTCCTTATTTTGTCATATCGTAGATTATTTAATTAAGAAGGACACAGAATTTCAGTCAACATGAAATTTGTCATTGACTCTGTTACATAAGAGGGTAATATTCCTTCTCTCTTTCTTTCCTTTCCTTCTCTCTTTCTTTTATTGTGAGGACGAAGATCTTCTGTGTGTGTGTGTGTGGTGTGTGTGTGTGTGTGTGTGTGTGTGTGTGTGTGTGTGAAGTCACTTCATGGCATAGTAACTGGAAACAAGGGCGGGGGAGAAAGAGGAAAAGTGTGTTCACAAATGTGATCTGCTGCAGAAAGAGGACACATTCAAGTTGCTCCTGAACTTTTTTGTCTCCTGTAGTGAGTCACTGTCCTTCAATCTGCAGCTCAGGGGCTTCCTCTGGTGTCACTTCTTCAAACTGCAGCCAGAGAGTTTCTGTGAGCGTGTTGAGCAGAGACGGAATATAAAGAGGTGTTGAGTGACCTTTACAGTCGTGATGGAGGGACCTGGTTTTAATTTAAAGACAGACAGACAGACGGTAGATAGATCGATGGATGGAGGGGTAAGTGCACAAAGAGCTGTTCAGTACTCAAACCCCCAAACGAGGAATCAGCCTATCAGAGTAGAATCAGACACGTTTCATCGATCCCAGGGGGAGAATTGATTTTCATTCAGGTTTTGTTCCAGCTGCTCCAGCCAAGAATAGAAATATGTACGGACCAAGACAATAACATCTAACAGGAATACAAAATAAAGACTATAAAATAAAAAGTTTGTAAAAAACATGTGCATTATAATACAATGTATAAAATGAAGCTAAATAATAATATATAAAGTACAGTATATACAATAAAGACAGAACTGGGATAAGTAGGTTAGTTGTATGAAGGAGGGGGAAAAGTGTAAATAGATCAATAAATGCAGAATTAAACAATTTGATGCATAAATGAAAGATAATCTGTTTTTAAACTTATTTCCACATTTGTTTCTACATTTTATTATTGAATTATACATTTCTACTATTACATATTTATTTATTCATACTATATTTATTTATAAATGTATGTATTTCTGTTTCTATGTAGTTTCACCCTCTGGGCCACTGCACTACACCTCCAGTCCAGTAGATGGGGATAGAGCTTCTTGAAGCAGTTTTACCAAACGCTAGAAGAAGAATCTGTAAAGAGGAAGTGTGAGTTTTAAATGTTTCTGTTTTTAAACATGTCTGTTTTCTATAAAGAGGAAACATGAAGTTTACAGTTTGAAAAGTTTTCATCAGTCAGCACTGACGGATGTGCAGAACCGGAAGTGCTGTCACGCAGTTTGTGTTTATCACGCGACTTTCTGCTCGTGGAGAGAAGAAGAAATCAGTTTGTTGTCACTTGGTGACTTGATGCTGTTTTCAAGCTTCATCCTCAGAAGGTCAGTTCAGTTCATTTTTAATTAAAACGTTAATTTAAGAATAAAACAACCCGGAACTCGACTGTATCGCACGAGCTCACGTGCCAGACTCCTTTTATATAACAGCTATTTTAACACACAAACGTCGTTTTCGCGTTTAAAACTGTTGAGTTTCACTTTGATTGTGACTTTGACTGAGTCCTGTCAATCCATTCTGAAATACGGCTCACATGTCATTTATTTAATCCTCCTTTGTGTCAGTGAGATCAAGAGTTAAAGTTATTTTAAACCAGTGTCTAATATCTGCAACATTGAGGAGGAAAGGAAACTTGAAAAACATACTACAGAATAAACACAAACAGGCTCATAAGTGATTTAAAAACTACAAATACAACAAAACATATAGAACTGGAATACAGAAAATATTCATAAAATGTTATCTTTATGTAAATATAAACCATCTGGTCTGCATTGAATTAAATCAATACAAATATTTGCTTAAAAAACAATAAAATAACGATAAAAGATAAACGGCAGCTTTAACTAAATCAGAACATTTTAGAAAATACAGCTATATCACTACATAGCTTAATGCAAATAAAATACATGTTCCCATCAAATTTAAACAATTTTCTTGCTTTCCTTTTCATTATGTTTTATTCTATTGTCATGTATTTTCATATATGAATAAGAGACTGTGACACAATGGTTTTTATTATTTTGAAAAGAAAAATCTATGTGTCTCACTTCCATCTTCCACTGGGATCTTCTCCTCTCGCTCCACAGAATGTCCTCCGCTCTCTCCCGTCATGTCCTCTGGGAGTCTGAGGGTCTGGTGGCCTACCTCCACCCACGGCCCTGGACCCCGGGCTCCGTTATCCTGGAGAGCCGGACCCCCGGCAGCCCGGGAGGAAGCATCTTCCACCTGCAGGAGCCGGAGTACCTGTCCTGGCTGCTGGGAGCGAGAGCCGTGTCCCGCTGCTGTGTGAGAGGTTGGGGGTTCAAGGTGTGCGCTGGTCAGCAGACCCCACAGAGACAGGCCTGCCCAGGTGAGAGCTGTACCGTGCAGCCAGTGAGACCCTTAGAAGGTTTATGATCATATTTTAAAGCTACTTTATTGCCAATATTGTTTTGCCAGCACCAATGTGTTGAAAGTTATACTTCTGCCATGATGGGGAAAGAAACCCTGAATCTTTTAGTCCCTGAAACGTTCTACAAGGGAACTAAAAGGTTCTTGCAGACGAGTGGAAATAAGGAAATGTAGCCTCTGTTCCACTCCAGTCCACCAGGTGGTGATATTGCTGAACACTATACAACACATGACAACATCCTCCAGCACTTCAACAACAGTAGACATGAAGATTCAAATCATGCAGCTGTGGATGTGACAGTTTGTTCCTGTTTTCATTTTTCATGTTATTTTCATTTCCACAGATTTGTGTCCTCCCCTTACATGGTCTGGATGCCGGGTGGCGCCCTCACCTGGCGGGAGAGGAGGAGCACAACGCCCAGGACCCGGGGTACTGCACGTCTAAGACAGCCCCCAGATGGAGCGACTCAAGCCTGACTGAAATCCAAACCAAGATCCGAGCCAAACTCCCGTCTCCGGACGCATCCCCCAATCTGACGTTCCTCGGGGCCGACCCGGCTCACCCCGGGCTGTTCTCGCGCATTGTGCGTGGGGAGGAGCAGCAGTGGCGAGTGTGGGAGGACGAGGGTCATGTGGCCTTTCTCACGCCTTTCCCCAACTCCCCTGGACTCGCTGTGCTGGTCCCACGCCGACCTTTGACCTCTGATATATTCAGATTAGAAAAAACGGATTACGAAGGATTGGTGCTGGCGACTAAGAAGGTGTCCCGACTTCTGGAGGAGGGGTTGGGTGCCTCAGGGGTGGGGCTTATTTTCGAGGGTTTTGAGATTGACTATGCACATGCCAAGTTGATGCCGCTGTTTTCCCCTCCGTCATCAAGGGCAGGAAGTGACCTCACTGAACCTAGAACGCCCCGGTTCTACCCCACCTACCCTGGATACGTGAGCTCAGAAGATGGACCTGAAGCCAGCCTGGAAGGTCTGAAGGAGATACACAGCAAAACGACTCGGGTTTAAAAACGATTCCCACTCATGTACCTGCATTTTGGTTGTGAAAGGAATTCTTTCTGCACCAAACTGCACACACAGATATCAGGTCCCTAGATATGCCAGATTTTTTTTCAGCAAGATTTATGAATTATTCTCTGGGAAACCAGTAAAAATGTAAATCCACCCACTGACCCATAAAACAACGTCTCATTAAAAACTGTTCAGTTGTTTTTGTGTAATTTTTCTTAAAAAACAACAAAGGGTGAAAACTTAACCTTCTTGGTCGAGGCCAAAATAAGTTTCAAAATAATGATCACAAGATAATTCTGAACTTCAAATCTTTTCTAACAACGTGTGCAGCGAGTTTTTAATCAGAATAAATATGCTGTATATCTGTGTTATTTACTTATTAAAGTGTGTTGTGTATTATATCTGGACCAATGACACAATGCCCGCTCATTACATTCCTGCTAATTGGTCCCACACTGTGTTTCCCATGATGAGGCTTAATAAAGGACTAATTGCTTAATCTGTGCACCAGCCGCCGCTCCAGGCCGTCATTAACGTGGACTCAACATGTGATCGAGTTAACGAGACTTTTATTACTGAGATGTGAGGAAACCAAACTTAGCTTGGTTCAAAAAAACATTTGGATTCTGGAAAATCTGCAAAAATGAGAGGAGGAAACGCAGCAAACAAATGTGTGGTTTCAGCTTTTTTTAAATCCATCTTTAACTAGTTTTACAATGTTTACATTAACATGTTTAATACATTTACAACTTATGTGTTTAAATATACTCCACGACCATTTACTGCCACTGCAAATGATAAATTAACGGTGTAATGTTCAGGAAACTGACAAGAAAGAGTCAGTTTGAACCAGATGTTGTAGTGACTGCGTTTTGGTTTTGTCCGGCAGATCATTAATTTATTCGTGATTGGTGAATTGATTCCTACACCCTGACGTCCTCGGGCTTCTCGGACAGACTCCGCCCGCAGCACTTGATGTCCTTGAGCTCCATCTTGGTGATGTAGAGGAGAGGCTCCAGGCTGCTGCTCAGGTCCATGAGGGCGAACACGCTGGTGCTGATCTGGCAGCGGTACGCCACCAACGTGTAGTACGCCACAAAGGGCATGAGCGCCACAGGAGGCAGGTAGTTGACCACGATGATGACCAGGATGTTCAGCACGGTCTTAAAGGCCCTCTTCTTCACTGGGTGCATCACCTCCTTCCCCGCCACGGAGCGGCGCAGCACCCAGATGATCGAGATGTTGCAGAAGATCATGACTGCGAAGGCGAAGAGGATGACCCCGCTGAAGATGCCGCTGGCCTTCACGACATCCAGGAGGCTTTTGGCGACGCCGTAAGCCAGCGTGAAGCCCCACACGGCCACAGAGGTGCCAATGCGGATCTTGTTGTCCCGGATACTAGTGAACAGAACTGGGTGGACCACAGCGATGTAGCGGTCGAGGCAAATGCACACCTGGGGAAGCAGAACAGTGAAGGAGTGAGACGTTACTCATTCAGAGGCAATTGTGGTATTTTTCACTCTGGGCCCTGAGTGTGTGAATGAATGGTACTTTAAGGAATCAGTCCGGTAGATCGTCTCCACGGCAGCAGTGGCTATAATGTTTATTATGGGGCAACTTCAACAGTCCAGCCGAGACACGTGTGATGTTACCAGACTCTAAGCTGAGACCCAGACAATCCATGGACTGTCGCAGTTGCCGACGGAGCCGATCTGGACCAATTCCACCAGTTGATTTAGTACCATTCATTTACACACACATTAAAAAACATAGGGCCCAGGCAGGGATGTCGTACATAAATACAATATACACACTTATGGCTTCTCTATAAACTCTGAAGTATTGGGAACAATTACTCACCAAAAAGAGCGGCGCTACATCTTTGACCCCGTAAGTGAATCTCTGAAAGAACCAGACATTACTGTCCCCCAGCAGCAGGCGGTTGACCATCTCTATGGGGGTCATCAGGCAGAAGAAGGCGTCCAGGACGGCCAGGTTGAAGATGAAGATGTCCGAGGTGGAGGCGTCGCTCTTCTTCGAGATGATCTGCCAGATGACCAGGATGTTACAGGGCGCCCCCACGAACAGGTTCAAAATCTTGACCACGAAGTAGAACACGTAGCCGTAAGGGGCCACTGAACACATGTGGTACTGGTACCATGGCGGAGGTCCAGGGGGGGCGCCAGGGGTGGTGGAGTTGACGTAGACGTTGCCGGTGGGACTCAACGTGGAGTTGAACATTGTCGGCTGATGCAGGGAGAAGAGGCTGGAAGGAAAAGACAGACGATGGAATAATATTTCTGACCCTTACAAAAAAGCTCATTTCATCTTCTTACCTCAACTGGGTTCACGGCGTCCTGCAGTCCGACTGAGCTGCACCGTGTGGAGACCTTCTGCATGTGGCACCAGACCATCAGGACCAGTGGCTTTTAAAGGACCACCCACTGGGACCGAGGCCTCTTTCGGATCGGACCAGTCTGAGAGATAACAGGTATCAATATTGTGTCTGACCTGAACTACGATTGGACAGTTGTGTTAAATAGAGCCGCTCAGACGTCTTCAGTGATTGGACGGTTCGGTTGGCATCGCTCCCGTGTAGAAGTAGAAGTTAAAGATGCCACTTGGGTAAATGTTAGTGACTTAATTGCCTCAGTCTTTGAGTAAATGAAAGAAGGTCTTTGCCTGCAGGACGTCAGTAACTGCTAAACAACCTGTCTGCACAACATATGCAATAATTGCTTTTGTGCAACGACTACGACGTGTCTCGTGCACAAAGTCGTTTTCTGAGTTGCTGAGTTACAAAGACATTTATCGTATATTTTCCCCAAGACACCTTCTGAATTTACTTTTTCTTTTTTCTTATTTACGATAAATGCCAGGGTGTAAAAGAGTAAGCTGATCCCAGGTCTGATCCTATGGATGCTTTATCTACAGCAGCCCTGCAGCCACTGATGCAACTGTTCAGTAAACAGCTGATGCAAGGTAAGCCGAGTCTACATGAGAAATCTAATGCAAGGTGTTACTAACGGGGGGGGGGGGGGGGGGGGGGGGCTCGCAAAGTCAATACAAACACCCGCGTTCACACAAGGTGTCGTCGGTTTGGCACTTTTCAACCAACACATTTTACACACCAGCATGTTCCTGGTCACATGATCCCACTCGGACTGTTGGAGCAGTAAAGGAAAAACAAATCTGTGGATAAATAACCTTGAGATGAGGAAGCATAATAAACTACAGACATCTGGCAAGGGCATTTACCAGAAAGACTCTCCAGTTGCATTATGGGAAACGTAGGATCCAGTGTTCTCAGAGCGTAACCATTACTTTATTTAAGTATAACATTAAATTACCACATTCCATACGCACAGAACACCACACGACTATGGAATGTGGTCTAGTTGAGACACATATTATATAAGAAAAGTTAAATTGAATCCAATGTGCTTGAAATCAGCCGCTGTGTTATCTGAAGCGCACCAAGAAGCTGCCGTGTCGCCGCGGCTCTGCTGCCGAGACAAAGACTGTCGCCACGGTTTAGAGACGTTCGGGAACCACAGAGATAAATGAAATATTTTCTTTATTTCTTTGCAGCGTTTCCCACATAATTCACTCAATCTAAGGCGGTAGCTGCGGCGCACACACGGGCGATCACAAAGGTCGTATGCCACCTGCTAACGACGAGGTCTGACTATCGCTCATGAAGTCAGAGATGTCTTACGTTATTTTGAGAGGTTTAAAAAATAATTTTTGGTTCTTTATGAAACTGTCGCAGGACAAATTAAAAACAGTTTTCCGCCACATTCGAGATAATTAATGGGAGACGCGGCTTTGTCATGGAGCAATGGGGCGTTAGCCTTGGCAGAGGTTTGTAGCATTTTCATCAGCGTTTGTTTGTTAGTTAGCAAGACTACGTAAAATCTATGTAACCGATTTTCCTGAACTTTTGTAGATGGGTGGGGCTTAAATCAAGAGAGAACTTTAAAGTAAAGTTTGGTGCAGATCCAGGGTTTTCCCCCCCCCTCTAGTTAGTTTGCTTGTCTGTTGGTTGATTTACTTCTTGGTTGGAACACGCAATAAAAGACTCAACTGATTTTCACCAAACTGGGTCGAGGGATCTGGGCGGTGAACAACTCAGAAGCAGATTACGTTTTCTTCCCACATTCTTTAACTGTGTTTTATGAGAAATAAATAATTTAGGTTATTGGACCATTTTCTTTTTCCTTTCTAATTTCTACTAATAGAACTTGACATGTTTCTGATTGTTCGGCCTTGGTGGAGGTACGAGATCTTCTAGTTACTTCTGAGAATATTCAAAAGTTGAAATAAGTACAGTTAGTTTCTGCATGTGTGTAAATGCTTGTTTGCAAACCTGAAATTACAAAATTTGTATCTTTGATCTTCTTTAAATTTGTGAAACAGATGTTATATGTGTGATAAGGAGTCGATATAAAAAAAGGAAGCTGCTCAAAATTGATTGTACGTCCACAACAACATTCATTACTTAGAAATGTGCTACAGTCATAGGCTACTACATTGTCTTTGTGTTTGTGAATCTGTTTCTGTAATGAGCATGAGCAGGATTGGAAAACATAACTTTTAAAACAATAAATGCAATAACAAACTATACATACGTTTCAATGTTTTTATTTAATAAATCATACAAACATCCCAGTTTGTCTTACAAATAGGATTTGTAGTCAAATAGAGAGCACGTCAGGCAGTATCTGAAAAACGACATAGTTCAATTTAAAGAGAGAAAACTATTGTTAGAAAGTAAATGAATCATTCCAGTTACTTTAGGATTTCTATGAACATCAGATGTGTAAAAAAAGATGAAGTTAATTGACTCTGATAAACACTTTGTTCTCTATGTTGTTCATATGGCTTTAAACAGCTGAAAACACATGAAGATACATGAAATCATGTGCTAAACAAAACACATTCGATATGATTTTCATCTCAACAGCCAATCTACTCAATTCAGTGTCAAATAAAAGTGCCTCTGAATCATAATTCCTGGTTACACATAATCCAAACATCTAGAAACGGTTTGGAAATACAAACACCGTTTAGACACGAAATGCAATGTGTGACAATTATTAATTCATGTTACCAGCACAGATTATATCAATGTTTTGTCCAGTAAAGTTTCATCCTCGCCGAGGTATCCTCAGTTGGCAGTTTATTAGGTACACCTCGTACTCTACTGAGGGTTGTGATGGTGTTGAGATGTGTGGAACAGAGAGTAGAGAGTTATTACACTGCATTAAAATAAGTGTACCTAATAAACTGCCAATTAATACTGTAACTAACACACAACTCCTGATACTGGGGTGTAATTCTCCTTTGTCCTGATCCAAATCATAACTCTCTCTCTCTCAACTGTTTCTGTTTTTCTACATCTCATTTACGACTAATCTATTTAATTATGGAAATCAGAGAGAGAGAGAGATCCTGGATTTTACCTGGAATAACACGAGTGTCAAATATTTTCTACACCAAACGAAACAGACATGAACATGAAATGGTTGTGATCCTGACGTACGCGCTGCTAAGTGCAGTTTTGTCATTGTTGAGCGGAGGCGATTTTCAACGTGTAAACTTTAACGATTATACACTCAAATAATAATTAAACTGAATCATTGAGCCGAACACTTGAATTCAGACATGAATATTTTCATTATACAAATAAATAACACCTTTCTCTCCTGGTTGCGTCGCTCATTCAAAACTAAAAGTTTCACGTACAAGGAAGCGGGAACGCTGACGTCACAGAGTCAACGCGACGCCGCTCGGAGACGTTTAGAAAAAGAGGTTTTCAAGTATTCAAGTACCAGCAGTAAATCACTGAGCTGAGACTCACACAGAAAACAGAGAAAGTAAATGTTCAAAGCTGCATATTTCACCTTTCGTAGGAATATTAGATTCAATTTAACTTACAAGCAACAAACGATGCTGAGGAGCAGACGTGCGGCGCTGCCGTGTGTTTACAGGACGTTTAGTCACAACATCAGCGACACTCAGAAGAACGTGAGGTCAAAAAGAATCAGGCAACAGGCGATTTACACTCGTGACCGAGAACTTCACAATAAATATGAAGTATTGACCTTTGACCTGATAAACAAAGCACATTAATCAACTCAAAACGTGAGATTTAATACTTTTCCTTTACGTACACGACAGTAAACTGAATAACTTTGCATTTCAGACTGTTGGTCCAACATAATAAATAAATCAAAGTATGTGGGGAAATTTGAATTGCATTTCCACTATTTTTGACATTTTATAGACTGAAGATTCCTTCATTAATCAAAACAGAAAACAATTATTTTGTATTCGAGTCACTTTCCTCACGAACGTGGGAGAAGCTCTGAGGTGCATGATTGCAAATATTAGTTCACAACAATAACTCTTTGTAAAGAAACGTGTTTACACTGTATTTTTCTCCAGTGGGATTGTGAAGCAGGAAATATCCGAGCAATAGTAAATAATAATTAATAACAGCAAGAGTTAAAATCATTATTTTGTGGCACGCTCATAAGTCTGACAGCATAAAGCTCCCGAAGGGTTTTACTAGGTAGATATTTGGTTTTTAGAAATATAATCAACACGTCATTATGTACAATTTGTGTGCACTTCAATTTTTGCATAAAAAAAACTCCTCCTGTGATTTGTCACTTCAACATTAAGCAGATTCAAACCTGCCGACACACATCGAACACATTTCAGTAGCATAAGCATGGATTTGACTTTCTGTTTTAAAAGCGACATTTCAAAAGTCCTTCCTGATATGTTTTAACGAGACACGGCGCTGCAGGCAGCCGGTCTCACGTGGACGCCATCTTCCCGTGCACGCGGAAGCGGTACAGACACGTGTACTCGACATGACCCCAGTTACTGAGGACTCGCAGCTCCATGAATCTGTAAACCTCCTCACTGGGCTTCTGGTGCCGGAGCACAGGAGAGAAGAGGAGGGAAGATGTTAGATTAAAGGGTAAAAGAGACATCATAGTGCATTCTGACATTCAAACAGTTTTCATCTATGTCATCACATTCTGGTCTAATCTTGTTACATGGAACAGGAAGTAGTTAGGTCATGTTTAGACCTTTTTGTAAATATGGTGTCTTTGTCTATTTACGGTTCTTTCACATCTTCCTTGTTCGGTCCGAACTTTTCACTTTCGCTTTAACCTAATTTTCAGGTGTGAAAAGTTCCTCAGACCAACGGAGCCAAATGAGGACGTTAATTTAGCTGGTGGTAATAATATCATGATTTTACAGTGGCAACAAAATGAATGAAGGGCACAGGTTCATTTATTTTCCCCATTCAAACAGAAAGACCACAAAACCAACCAGATCACATTTTAAAGACTTAAACCTCTGCTCAGACTTCCAGGTGTGAAAGCTTCTTCAGATGTGATAGTGTGAACTCACAAGCAGCTGAAACGTCTGCGTCGACTCTCCTTCCTCATCGTAGGTGAAACTCCCCAACAGGGTTCCTTCCTCGGTGTCGCCCGTCGCTCCCTGGGAGACAAATAACAGCCTCACTTTAGGTTCAATCACAGAACATCTGCAGGGCCTCGAACAACGAAGGGACAACAAGCGACTCACGTAGACTTCAAAGTCTTTGGGCGCGGAGTCGATGCGGCCGGTGGGGGAGTTGCAGCGCGGGAGGTGGTCCAGTGTCACATGGGTGATCCTCACCGGGTGAGACAGAGAGATGACAAGAATCCCCTGGACACCGTGGAACGCCCAACATTTCCCCGGGAGCAGCACCGGGTTACCCTGTAGAGGGAGGGAGGGAGTTAATACCTTGTCACTTCAAGAAAATGCGAGTGTTACACCTACAAAGAAAGTAAAAGTAAGTTCCAGGTGAGGTTTGATTTGACCTGAATAACAGTGCGTGGGCTTTCGGACGGGTACCACAGGGGGAAGCCAAACAGGGACACACACGCTGAACGGATTCGATACGTCTCCGAACACCTGGTGCTGATCACGCTGGCTCCTACACACAGACACACAAAGTGGAAACCGGTCGTTGTGTGAATGCTGAGTAACCTGTGAAGAAGTGACAGTGACTGTGACATGGAGATGTTCCCGACCTGAGTTTCCAGGGCAAAGTCGGCCATTTTGTCAGCCATGGGACGTCCTAAGTCAGCGTCGCTCCCTTTGTCACCAAGCCTGAGGACGTCCTGCTCCTGAGACACAGTCACACACAGAACATCGTAAACATCTAGATTAGCAGTCTCAGAGCCTTAGATCTAGATCCGGAGTCTCTCTCCACCCACCTTGATGCGGTCGGTGAGCCACTTCTCCATGGCCTGCTGCAGCTCTGGGGTCAGATGGTCCTGGACGGGGGCAGCGGTGGTTTCAGGACAGGGGGCTGGAGGAGGCGTGAGCTGGATGGAGGACAACTCCTGGGAGAGCTACAAGAAAGAGGCCGTCGACATCTTAGTGTCACAACCTCAAGGAAACATGGCAGCAGGTTAGATTTCTGCGGACCTCTCTGGCAGCACTGTTACCTTGGAATTCTCAGCCTCCACAGCTTGGATCCTGAGGCTGAGGCCGGCAGCAGCAGACCGACTGTCCGTCTGATACTCCGCCATCTTCCTGCCCAGGCCGCCGACTTCCTGCTTCAGACGCAGCCGAGTGTCCGAGTCCACAGCGTCGAGACTGGCTTTGATCCCCTGCATGTCCAGATTCATCCGCTCCTTCATCTGCGGGAGGAAGACGTCGCACCAAACTTGAATTGGTTCTTCTCTGACTGATTCCACGTCCTTCCAGTAAGTTCCATGGTCATGGTTCAGTAGTTTTTGTGTAACAAACACAGATAAAGACACAACGTCCTTGGCAGACGTAAAAACATCATGCAAAGATCTGCGTGTTCTCCCTCATCACCACTGGATGTCACTGTGGTACATCTTAATTCTAATCTTGTCCACTGAGACCTCACCAGGTGAAGACGTGCCACCGCCCACAGAGCCAAGAATGAATGAACGAGAGAAGTCACAGGAACGACGGAGAGAGAAACAAATAAAGACTCAGACAGAGTCTCTCACCTGGAGAAGAGCTGCTCCTGCTTCAGCAGCAGCTCGGCCTGCAAACACACACAATGAAGTTCAGTACCAGAATTGGCCCTTTTTCTTTTCTCATCGCAGAGAATCATGACTGTCGATCTATCTATGTTTATTTAGCGTTAATGCTGCTAACATCGTTTGGTAAAGTGGAAAAGTTAAAACACTTTAACTGATGATCTGCTTCTTACCAAAAGATTCTGCATCTTGGCTTCTACAGCAGCAGAAACAACAGCTGGATCCTGGAGGAACAAAAAGACACTGAACTTTCATCCCAACTGAACAGTTTGTCATAAGGAACTCGATGTTCTTACAGTTGTTCTCCAGAATTTTGTGCTGCATTATGGTTTTACAGACAGACACACAAAATGAGTGAGATGCAGGTGAGTCCTACCACCACAGGTGCATGAGGCATGGTGCTGGGTTGAGGAGCAGCAGGAGCAGGAGCAGGAGGAGCAGAGCAGGAGCAGGAGCAGGAGGCAGGAGCAGGAGAGGAGGAAGAGGAAGAGGAGTGGCAGTGATAACAGGTCGACTCTCTGGTTTAGTCTGTGACGGGGTCTTTGCGACACTCATGTGGGAGATGAAAGAGGTCAACAAGGGGAAGAGGAACCAAAAACCTGGAGAGAACAGGAGGCACGGGGCCGTGAGAACAGTCCTGAGGAACATCAACCATCTCAATCACACTGAGGTGGGGGTGCAGA
Organism: Reinhardtius hippoglossoides; assembly: GCA_006182925.3. NCBI lineage: Eukaryota > Metazoa > Chordata > Actinopteri > Pleuronectiformes > Pleuronectidae > Reinhardtius > Reinhardtius hippoglossoides. The sequence goes on along the minus strand of CM031671.1, from coordinate 25,635,134 downwards.
GGAGGTCAAAACACATAATGTCACCTCTGCAAACCAACTTCCTGGTGAACTACTACCACTCTAAGATGTCTTCAGTTAAATTATACGTCCGAGGGGATGATGAGTCGTCTCCTAAATGTAAAACTTGCCAGCAAACTTGTAAAATGCATATGTCACTTACATAGAAGCAGGAGGAGGAGGAGGAGGAGGAGGAGGAGGAACAGAACACAAGCCTTCTTCCTGCGACGGGTGAACCAAGTGTTTGCTGTGGGGACGAGAAGAAATGTTGAATTACAGGGATTTTGAATAATCTGGAGCTGAGACTTGTGCAACGACTGTGAACACACAATGAGGCAGCTGTACGTATGCAGACACGTGGCCGCGTGAACACATGCAGCACCAGTCGACTTAAGGAAACCAGTAGAACAAGCACAGCATTAATGTACACATGGAGGAAACACAAAGACAAACTTTAACACATCCCCCGACAACGTACCTCCAGCTGTCAGAGCCTTGACTTTGGACTGAGCTGCGACAGCCGTCACTGAGGCCGAGTCTGCAAAGGAAGAAACGAATCATGAGATTATTATATATCGTCAGGTCAGACACATTAAAAACACATCATTACATGTTCGTACTCACCCATCAGACTAAAGAAGGCACTGCTGGTTCTGGTCCAGTATCCAGAGGTGGGAGCTCCACTCATTCTAGCAGAGCTGCTGGGGGCACGAGGGGCCTCTTGTAAATACCCTCGGAGGACGAGTAGCCGGAGCTGTCCACTGCGCTCTGACTCAGCTCCTTGTGGTTGGGCCTCAGGTGTAATCCTGGCCTGGTGGAGCTGTAATATCCAGCGTACAGGCTCTTCTCTGGAGGCACTGAGGGGCAGCATGCGGGGGTCTGACTCCGGGATGATGACGGGGTCAGGGCAGGCCGAGGGGTGGCTGCGGGGAAGACGTAGGGCTCCGTCCTCATGACTGCCTGGGGCTGGCTGCTCGAGGGGAAGGACTTGGGCCTGAGAGACGAGGACGAGGAGAAAGAAAAGCTTTGAATAAATGTGTTTTTATTCGATTGTGCACCTATCTAATAATTCTGAGGCTCTCATAGCATCTCGAGAACTATTATCAGCTTCATAATTTCCACGTGTATGTTAAGGGCCCAAAGAAGTGCAGGGTCAAATCTTGTGCTATTTAGAAATGCAAATATCACAATGACCGGTTTCTTACAGACTTTGAATGCTATTTTTACTATTGTTTCTTTTGTTTTGACAGGAAACGATCTCATCAATACTCTGAAGCAAAGGGGAAGTTGTAATTTAGTATTTACCGTCACACTGGTCTGCAGTGGCGGGCGACTCGCAGCTTGGTGAACTAGCATTGCTATGGCTCTGCTGGAGGTACGAGGGCTGGTCTTGCGGGTCCCTGCCTTCTTCTTGAAAACCCTTGGACAAGAAAACACACACACACACACACACACAACAACAACACACACACAAACACCACACACACAGACACACAACACTCAACCAACCACACACACACACACACACACACACACACATCACACTACACCACACGAGAAATAGGAATAGATTTTACCTTACAGCACAGTTGGTAAACAAGACCTTCTGAATCCAAGCTTGAGACACACACACACAGACACACACAGTGACATACTTGACAGGGTTTTCACGGTAGGATATGGTTGTCACGCTGCTTGAGTCAGACTCTTCATCGGAGTTGTAGTAGCCACCGGACAACAGGCGAGAACTCCTACGAGACATGACTGAGAGACAACAAGATAATAAATGCACGTTCAATACATTTTTCCAAAGATGGTTTCTGTCATTTCAGGTTGTTGTTATCACACTGATGTATGTACAACACGTGTCTCCTAGGTTTGGTTGATTAAATATCTAATGCTATAAAGCATTGGGAGTATTAGCAGCGGTTCAAAGTGGTACCAGTAAAAGGAGTAGTAGCAGACGATGCAGTGGTATTAGTGATGCTAACAGTTTAAGTTTCTGACAGATGCTCTCTTGGGTTAATCTGTAATCCAGACTAATCTACAGGAGCCGCCCTGCCGCTCCAACACTCACTGGCACCCACAGAGCAGAAATTACAAAACAACTAAAGGAATCTGAAGCTTACGGAACGAAGAGAGACACTGTTCACACGCTACGACACATTCAGAGAACAGACGTATACGCAACACACTCACAGCAGATTGAAAACACACAGATTAATGCAGCGAACCTCAACTGAGCCAACATCCTTAAAAGAGAAGAATAATCTGGAGGTAATATCACCGTTAAACAGACGGCGATGTGGATGACGAGAGCAGTGACGACCTCATTCTTTACTTCCTGTTAGAAAGTGACCAGTTGAACTTTTCAGACACGCTGCCATCACAACGTTGTGTAGCGGGGCGTCTTAATCTGAGCGATCTGATTGGTCACTGGTGTGTTCTTATGGGCGCAGGTCATTAGCATAAACCACAGCTCAGGAGTTTAACTACTTGTGTTGATGTTTCATTGTTTATCTCTGTTTGTTTTATGTTTTAATTAGAGGAGAATCTGTGAAGTAACAGGGAGATTTATCACAGTGTCAGTGTTTCCAAAATAACTGTAATACTAATACTAAAGCTTATAAACCCTCCAAGATCTGCTTTACCTAAAATGACAGTAAACAGGTGCTTGTATCTAATCCATGCTCATATAACTACTTCACTGCTCTAAGCAAGTTGTACAAGTATCGACTCATTTGAATCCAAGCTCTTGTCTCCACAACACACACAACCTTCGTTTTACTAATGATCTCCATTCAGGCAAGAAAACTAAAAACGAACTACCGGGCCAGTAGGTGGCGATAAAGACAACATTGTTGATCCATCAAGTACCAACGTGTAATGGTCCAACCAATAATGTGTGGTGACGCAAAATTTAGCTGCAAATTTGTTAATCAAGATTTGTAAACCGATACATCGCCGTCATTGTTGTTTCTCGTGCATTTGGAGTTTTTGAAAATCGACACTTTGGAAGGTGCTTATGAAAAAAAGCTGTTTTGTTTGGGTGTCGACAACGAGGCTCGACCGCAGAGGAGGTGAAGATGAATACGCAGAAAACTGAAGAACAGCCACATGTGTTGGCTGACACGACACCTTGACATCGCGAGCAGATATACTTTCATGTTTTTACAACATAACAAAGAGTTACGGGACAAATCGGCTATTTAATTAACACCAAGATGACAATATCTATTCTATAAGAAACCTCTGTCAAAGATTCCCTCTGGGATCCCGTCTCGTAACTTTACAGTAAACCCGGTGCCCCCCTGTGCCGGATGAACAAGTTAAGTCTTAGAGGAACTAACCTGGTGAAGTTTGAGTTAGTCTTTTACGATATACCAGCCGAGAACAGGACTAACAGGAGTGCAGTAACTAACTCATGCTGCTGAAAAGAGCGGCAGCAGAAGGCAGAAAGGGGAAGCTGTGGTTGAGTGGCCTCGGCCGATAGAGACAGGAAGTCAGATGCATACACATTCTCTGAAAAGGCAGTAGAGGCAGCTCGGCTCAGATGTGTTTTCATCATGCTCAACGTCGCTATTAATTCAGCATCTTATTCTTTATTTTTATCTTCTAACCAAATTTGCTTTTATATATGACTGTTTCAAACTTTCACTATGCTTCAGTGGAACAGTGAGAACAGAGTTATATTAGCTGCTATCTCTCTCATGCCGCAGGTTAATCTCTCTTTTTTATCCAACCAATCACTAGGCTGATTACGTAAATTACATTTTGCACTATGCCATTTGGATATTCTCAATTGCATCCTGGTCGTGGTAGAATCTGTTAAATCACTTGATATTAATAGTGATATTATAGGGAGCCGATGATAAGATGCTCGTTGAACATAGATTCAGCTGCTTGAGTTTCATCAGCAAATTTAAATAGCAGGGATTATGAAAATATGATGTGACTACTGAAACTGAGAATAGAGAGATGATTAACCTCCTGCTAGGGCCACACGCTCTCCTTTGAAACCACATTTACATCCACTAGATCCCCAAAAAGATTTTTCACTCACTCATAAATTTCAGTCCCTAAATATCACAAATTCTTGGCATCAAGATTCATGTATTTCCCCCAAAAAAACGTGTTTATCTTTTTGGTAAATCTGTTGGCACATGTCTAACACAGAACAAACAGCAACAAGGGTCACAGATATTTCGACTGTGTCACTGAGCACAGACTCTCCTCCCTCTCACACACAGTCACAGTTCTTTCTTCACAGCACGTCGAGAGGCTTTAGCTTAGAGTCTAGAGAACGGAGCAGTTTGTTCTTTAATTCCCTCAAATCCTCCCGTCCACTTTAAATGGCATCTGAGAGCAGCCTGGCTCAGCACTTTTACCCTCCTGAACATACCAACCCCCACCTTAGGCAAGCAGAGGACCCCCGTGCACAGAGCTGTTTCTTCCTGCTTTGCTTTCGTACATGAAATACACCACACATTCTTCTATAACCCTGCCCTGTTCGTAATCTACGATTCAAATTACATGATAGAATTTAAATTCTTGAAAGATCATCATAATTCTTTCAATGTCAGTTTTAGGAGCCTTGTATTTCCCGCTGAAGGCTCAGAAAAGCATGTTTTGCTTTAGTTAATGTGCCACTGCAGGACTCCTCCTGTCCCAGGGGGGGGTGAGACCGAGCCATGAATAGGCAAATCTCAACAAGAAGGGAATATTGCCAAACAGATAAAGAGAAACCTGTGGGAATCATGTGCACGAAGAGACAACAGTGTTTATTCAGCGCAGGAAGCTCGGAGCCTTCGGCAACTCATCCGAGCCATGTGACGTTACAGCTTCACTTCCAATGATTCCAGTGGAACAATGAGCCAAACTCACCAAACGTCACCATAAAGAGCAGCAGCAGAACTGCCTCCCGAACACCAGTGTGCTGCCCCTGTAACCCTTATCAACTACACTGGCACAAAGTAGAGTCACTCATACCAAGGCCCAACAGTCCCCTTATAGATCCAGATTTTAAATTAGATCTGCAACAACTCAAAAGCTTTTTAAATCGAGATTTGCCCCAAATTCATGTTCGTCTGGCGGTTCCATTTACCATTTGATCTGCTGACAACAACGACACAAACAAGAAACAATGGACAGGGAAAAACCTCGTAAGTAACAAAAGGAAATCCTTACGTTGGAGAAGTTGAGTCCATCACATTTGAGGTATTTTGGCTTCGTTAAATGACTCAACCAATTCATCACATCAAAACAGTAGCTGAGCAACTTTCCATCGATCAATCAAATCAGCTGATTGGCTATTGAGCCCAACCGTGAACTAGCAGTGATCTCAACTGGATCAGAATCTGAGGTCAGCAGAGGTCTGGGTGTAGTGGTGATGTTTGCTCAGGGCCGGGCAGGGCGGTGCGCTCGTACTGGTTCAGTGGCATGACCACACACACTGGCAGGGCACAGACAAAGAGCGATCATGACACGGGAGGATAAGAGAAGTAATGAGAGAAAGAACTGGAGCCGACAGATTCTGACAAAGACAAAAGGGAAGGTGGAGAGAAAGGTGGAGAAACCACACAAAGGGGATGAAATGACAAAGAGGAGATGAACGTGTGTGTGAAATCGCAGGAGGGAAAAATGTGTAAAACGCTGTTGTGGGTTTGAGAGCCAGCGATGGAGTTCGAGTTGCAGGAATGAGAAGCTGGGGTGAAAATAAGAAGGAAGGAGAGAGAGTAAAGAAAGGAATGCAGAGGATTGGTGTTCATCAAACCACAGCGCACTGGCAAAGGCTTGGATTCTGTGGCTAACTTTAGGCCGGAGCCAGTGTAACGTGACGCAGACATACGGAGCAGATGACTCATCTGGCTTCACACAAATTACCCCGTCGCCTTGCAAGTAGAAGGAAGAGAACAAGTCTGGCTCCGGTCATTTAAACTGAGCAGCTACTTACGAAGGTCTGTTTGTTTCCACGTGAACCAGATGTTTGCAATTCATCTTTCTACTCCTCTTTATTTCTTCACTGCCATTTACAGTAGGTGCAGCTGTGAGCCTGAGTTCACTCAAGTTCCTCAAAACTCATATTTGTATTTTTCACCCTTCCCCTAATTGCTTGTAGCTGTTTTGAATCTGCATCTTATTTATTCCACTTTTTACATATCAGTATTAGTATTTATTTTAAACCAGACATTACTGTCATATTTTAGTGTTAGTCTCATGGAGTAGCTAATCTCGAAGCTAATTTCTGTTCACATAAGTTCTTATACTTAACATCAACTATGATATTTATGTAATATGTCTTTCAAATCTTTACAAGACAACAACAAAATTGCACATCAAAGTAACTCTAGAATAACTTTTAAATTGGAGTTGATTGCAGCAGCTCCTCAAAGTGACATATGTTTGGTTATACTTGTGTTTGGTTACTATATATATATATTATTCATAATAAAGTTTATGTTTAATGTAAAATATATAACGGGACTTTGAGATGAGTTGACGCAACACAACATTGATCGATGCTGATTGGTCCGTGAACGCAGCAGCAGCAGCAGCAGGAGCAGGAGCATCCTCCTGAAGTGACCGAGAAGAAACAGCAACTGGACCAGAAACTCTGCTTTTAGGATGTTTCCAGATTGTTTTAACATGTTTCCAGATGTTTCCAGATGTTTTAAGAAGATTAAAGAAGATTGAAGGAGACCCAAACCAGCCCAGAGTCCATTTTGAACCGGACCGGGTCTCAGAGTGAAACTCACCTCGTCCTGTCGCTGCCCCAAAAACAACACGAGTTCAGAAACTGTACAGAAACCCACCGGGAGTCCTTCACACGAACATGTCCGACCACGTCCCGACGGAACCAGCTGGGTGATGGGTCCGAACCGGTCACAGCGGGGAGCCGGGGCACGTGACAGCGGGTGCAGGGGACTCGAACGCACGGACAGTTGTTGTGACAGCGCCGACGGTTCAACCGCTACTGATGCTCGCAGCAGGAAGAGAGACACTTTCCGGTTCTGGTTTACAAAATAAAAGGCTTCTCACAGCCAGGTTCTCGAGATAAAAAAAACACAACGGTGTCGTTTAAAGTGGATTTCCGGGTATAGTTGTTCAAGAGATTATTATAAACCTTATATCATATTTGTATTCATATATGTTCCTCTTTTGGGCTTTTGTGTGTATTTGAATCTATGTCGTGTTGTATTTTAATCTGAAAAATACAATGTCATCATTGAGTGTACTACATTTTTATTTCCTACTATTGTTCTCATACATATATTATTAATATTATTGTAAGTATAATGATTTTTATATATATATATATATATATATATTCACTTTCTAACTCAAAATTATATTTGGAGACTTAAATATGTAAATGTCCATGTTCTATATAAATAGGTTGTATTTGTGTAAATTTTTTATCCATGGTTATTAATAACAAAGTTTATGGTCAAACTGTAAAATATTGATAACATTTAGACATTTTTTTAAATTACATAAATATATTTCTAATTTTCTTAATTTTTAAATTAGATTTGCATGCTGACAGTTTATAAAGATTATTTATCAAGACTAGAAAAATACTTTTATATCTTCATTTCTTCTCTTTTTTTATTATTATGTATATTGTTTTTGGTCCACGTCCATAGAAATGATGTTGGTACACTCACACTGAAACTGTTTCCGGTCTGGTCCTAAAGGTGCCACAGACACAGGATCTGACAGGAATGAAACATAAGCGCGCCCCCTGGTGGTGGTATGCAGTGTGTGGCCTCTGTTTGGCTGCATTTAGAGCTTCTGACGCACAGTGGAGCCAAATAACTGTTCATGTTCCTCCCTGCAGCAATGCAATATTATTCAATATTATTAAGATAACGCCTGTGGCTTCTCTCATAGGTTCATATCATTATATATGTTTTTATTTTACACTGAATTCCACCTGATGTGTGTTTTATTATCTGTTTACCTTTGCACCATCGAGGCTAAACAATAGGACGACCTCTGTGTGTATTATGGGATGTAAAGCAGTTTAAAAGCACAAACTGCAGCCACTACAGTTGATCTAACAGGGTTTATTGCAGCTGTATTACTCTCCATCAGTTTTCCCCAAAAATCCACTGTTCATAAAACCTTTAATGGATTTTGATTGTCTGAGTTTCAAAATGCGACAACACCAGTAGCAGGGGATGCAACCGGTCAAGGTGAAAACCTCGGGGCAGGTTTTGTGAAATCGTTCCTGTCGGTGTGTTCGTCACACACCAGAGACTGAAACCGCCCAAACAGCAGAACAAAATGCTTTTAAGGGAAACCCTGGGGGCTTGGGTTCTCTTCGCAGTGTTTCAAGTAGCTCAAAATAAACCTAATCTGACCTTATCACTGGGCAGACGAGGTCCAAACAGAGGGAGGGTGGGGAGGAGGGAGAGTTATTTACTCCACAGGTCATTTTTAGGGGGTGAGCAGCTCAGAAATGTGGCTGGTATGTCCGGATTGTTCTGTGTTTGATAAATAATTTCAGAAGAAGACTATCGGCAGCACAGGCAGGGCCCCTGACCCCCGAGCTGCACCAACACAATATGTGTGTGTGTGTGTGTGCATTGTGCATGAACATGCGGTTTTGTGCGTGTGTATTTACGCCTGTTGAACCCATTGTCTCAGGGTCTGTTATCATTATGCAGCAGTTTCCTCCGGCTGGGGTGAGGGAGAGAGACAGAGAGGGGGGGGGGGGGGAGAGAGAGAGAGACAGGAATACACTCAATTATCAGTTGCTCAACAATGAAGAGTTAAAGTGTCGACAAGCTCATCGCCCCCGAGGACGACTTTCATCACAACACTTTTTATGAGCTTTCGTGTCGGGCATGTCTCTCCTCAACACAACACACACACACACACACACACACACACACACACACACACACACACACACACACACACACACACACACACACACACACACACACACACACACACACACACACACACACACACACACACACACAGAGGCAGACTCCCACCCTGCTTATCTACCAAGCTGGTGCCCCAGACACAACCACATTACATAAACAAACAGCTGACATCATGGGCGCACATACACACACACACACTCACAGAGAGACACACAAACACACGTACACACACACAGAGTCGTGTCTCCATGACTTCAGGGGACATTACAGTGACTTACATTAACCACAGTTCCTACTTGCCCAACATTAAACATTAAACCTAAACCTAACGATAACCTAAACCTTGACCTCACCTTAAAACATGTCTTCCCCTTAAAATGTAATGACACACACAGTATGACACACACACACAGCACGCACACCACACACACACACGCACACGCACACGCACACACTCACACACTCAACTACTCCAAGCTTTCCCATTTCTGGTCTGAAGTCACCGGGTTGGAATGTGATCAAAACAGTTAGAGTGTTTGTATGTGACAGAGAGTGTGATGTCTGGAGGGGGGGAACACACACAGTGAGAGATGTGGAGGGTAGGAGATAGTACAATATCTAATCACACGTACACACACACTTACAGAAGACACACAGACACACACATTGACTGTGTGAGTCATCCCCAGCGATCTCTTATCGAGGTGTGGGAGGCGGCACATGGTAAATCCACCAGTCACACACTGAGTGTACACACTGTACTGCAGCTGTGTACATTGTATTTACACATGATAACTTTTATTTACTCTGCAAATCTGACAAGAGCCAGACTTGTTTGTTTTGTTCCTGGATGAACATGACGGGTCACTGAGCCGACGCATAGGCTGCGTGAATACAGGGTGTCTGTAGAGATACTGTATATACTGCAAATGTTGTTTGAGCTGGAAGACAAATATATAAGTGATTAATATATATATATATATGTATAACAATCCACATGAATGGGTTTGATATGGTTCATTCCAGTGTTTCAACTGGTCTCAGACCTTGCAGGGACAATGTTTACATAGAGTAATATGATTGATACGTCTCTACATCATGACTTTGATATATTTAAAAAGGTAACACCCCCCCTAATCAAAGAGGGAGGCCCCACGCCACCAGCGTACAATCAGGTGAGGGGGGGGGGGACGTTTGCAGGAGGCCGGACATCACGTATAAGTTCTGCTGCTGAAAGCACAAAGTTTTTGTTTTACGACACATCGACACAACTTTGAATCTCTTGAATCTCTTTGTTTTTCCAAGTTGACTTCATCTTCGTGTGTGGTTCCCCCTGAGAGTTTGTATTCTTCCAGTTTCACGTCCGTCACATATTTTTTGCAGAGTGGGCAGTGATGCATTCAGGCTGGAGAGAGGAATGGGAACAAACAGATGTTTTAATGACACAGCCCATCGGTGGTTTGAGCAGCGGCTGTATACCAGTAAATATCCATCAGTGGAAATGTTGACGGCTCATTTGACAGGTTACATCATGGATGTATATGTGGCAGCCACAGTGTGAGCGTGTCGTGTGCTGCACGGTTTCCCTCCGCTCCATTTATTCTGGGTCACATTCACTAAATATTTCATGGCCCAAGTCTGGTGAAGAGCTCAAATTTAGACGGTTAAATCTGGGACGGGATCCAGGCATCTATCAGCCGACCTGCGCCACCTTCAGTGAAATCGGTACATGAAACCGAGTCATCCTGGGGATTCCAACCGTTTCCAACCATTAGCTTTACGCTAGGGTCGCAGGGGGCGAGCTGCAGCTACTTGTATTGTTTACAAAGCTGTTATTATCCATCACAGCTAAATGCCAAACCTTCACTTTATTGGATTGTTTATTGGCTTATTTATTTATTCCTTATTTTAACCAAGTATTATTCAGAGGGCAGCATTTTTAGAAGTGAAGACACACGGATCCAACAAGATGCAAAACACATGAAGTTGTTTTGAGGAGTTTCCCAGTCGCCTGTTCACGAGTCCACCGGACACAGAACAGCGTTTCCATTCATCTGTTTACGGTCACGTGATGAAGCTAAGTTCGATATTCAGCAACATTCTTCACCAACTCCTGAGGGAAATATCTAATAAATGCTCCACTATGTTCACCAGCTTGTTTTCGGACTCGTGTTCCCCAGGGTGCTGAACATACGCTGAAGTATTTTTATCTTTTAAAATAGGTTAATTCGATGTGTGGGCCGTTAAAGCCATCAGCTAAAAGACACTAAATCAAAAGACATGTATTGTGCTTTAATCATTAGCTCAGAAAGGCCCCACCTTCTTTTCCCGTATGATAACAATCATCATAAAGCTTATCTGAACAAGGTTGCAAAGTGCTTTACAACACACACGGGAACAAAAGAAACACAGAACCAAACAAAAACAATAAAGATAACAAAAGAAAATATTAAAACAAACAACACCTGTTGTGTAGAAGGTTTCCACTTCCTCCCACGATCCAGAGATGAAGCCGAGCACTGATGGCGATCGCAGGGCAAGGGAGGAGTTCCCACCAATACGAGGGCTCGAATCTCCTCGTCTTCTCAAGTTGACACCAGGTACGTGTCTTTGTCCTCCTCAGATGTTTGTGAGTCTTCCAGTTTCACGTCCATCACGTATTAGAAACGTCATCGACACGTCCACCTCGCTCGCTGTGAATTTTCTTGCTGTATTCTCAAACATCCATTTAAAACCAAAACGTACCAACAATGAAAAATCAGACATACATCAGTGCTACGTAAAATGCCATTATTTATGTGTATTTTGACTTTTTACTCTGCCAATGTCCCCGTCACTCCTCATATTCGAGGAGACACCGTTTTATGGTTTATACTGGGTCCCAGTACTCACTCTGTGGCGTTACTCTCTTACCGTAACACCTCTCCCATCAGTCTGTGACTCACCTTGATGACATCGCCGCAGTGAGGTCAGCGTCCTGCACGGTGGACAGGCGGCGGATTAGAGCTGCGGTACGCTGCTGTCACACCGGTCTCAGGGCGGCTTAAGCTTGACCACGCGGGGCCGCTCCGTGTGGCTCAGCAGATTACAATGTGTGCCACGCCGCTGGTGATGTCATGAAGTTTAGCCCTGCACATGACCTATATGAGGTATCATCAGTCTTCCTTCGCTGCACAGTCGTCCTCTGTTTGGAGTTTGGAGTATTTTACTGTTTTAATCCCTTAAATTGTTGCAGTGGGGTTATGGACAGACCTTTTGCACTCATTTACATTTGTGTATTTAAGTTCAGTAACTGTAAACGGTTCAATTTCAACTTCCAATTTGCCTTAGCAATAAAAAAGCTGTTCTTTATTTATTTTTTTTATCACCTCCGGCATTGTTTAGGCACCGGTGCCATTTAGAAAAAGTATTAATTTAACTCCTCTGGAATCTGGAATAACCCAAACGATACCCGACCCTAGTAACAATGCCAATTATACAGCAATAACATAACAGAGACTAATATACATCTGTGATATTTAATGTTATAGTTATATAAAATCTGAGCGTCCATAGACAATATGTGACGTTTGAGAAAGTTTATATCCTTGTGTCACTTTTGGAGATCTCTCCTTATAAAGGTGCGTCTCTCGCTTCGCCTGTTTTACTCTGTGGCAGAGGTACGTGATATTTTGATCGTATAAATTCCCGTATCTTAGCCGCTCCGATATTATGTTTAAGTTTACTTTCTGACTTAATGTTATTGTGTCGTATGCTCACATATTTCTGTTGTTTCATTTTCATGGGGGCCTCAACTTCTATATACACTTGGTCCAGTCTGTTTCATAATAACACAACACACACAACTATAGACTCCAGCTGCTACACATGAGTACACAATGTTAAGCCCCCTGGTGGAACTTAATAGAATTGATTTGATTTGCCTGACCGAGTTTGCTGTACACAAGGAAGTTTAAAGAAAAGTAATAATAGCACAAACTTTCCAGAATCACTTTTCCATGAGTCAACGCTTTTAATGACTGTTCTCCAGAAGAATAATGAAGGTGATTAAATAAAAACGCTGCGTTCTTCCCTTCGAGAACAACATGATGCGGAAAATGCTTGTTATGGACGGAATATCCATCCTGTTTATTCCATCCAGCACATTCCAAAAACGACACAGGTCGCACTCTGTCATCTTTCCTGCAGGAAAACAGATCTGAAGGTGGAAATGCCCCCCCCCCGGCTTCCTCATGAGGCCGTTCCTTGGAAAAATACTTAAAAAAAGAAGAAAGCTGCTGCTACTATGGAACTTATCAGCCACTCTCTTTATTTGGCCAATCAGGGAAACCCCACCGGCTCTGTGCGATAATCATCAGGTCGCAGCACGCGGAGTCAGAGGTCGTCTTTGAAGACGCCTGATTGGACAGGGACAGAATACACTTATCCTTGAGTCTGTTTCTGATTGTTTTCCTGGATTCGAATGTCTTGCGAGTGCAACTTTTCACTCTCTTGACTTAACTGGTCCGTGCACCACTTTGCAGATGGGAGTCTGAGATAGGGACGTGGGCCTCTTTTCATTTTCAGAAGGTCAAGTGCGGAAAAACAGTCGAGCGCTTCTGAAGGATGTGATCACAACGGCCACATGGCTGGATGATACTTGTTTGTGCTAAAAATATAGAATAAAGATAGAAATAAACACGCTCCTTTGGGGAAGTGATGTGTTGTCTTATGTGTAAAGTTTCCTCTCGTGCTTTGTGTGTGTGTGTGTGTGGTGTGTGTGTGTGTGTGTCTTGAGTTTAGACCTTTCTCCCACACCTTCAAAGATCCTAAACTTAGTTTTAAAGTTGGTGGTCAGTGGTTCGTTTTTGGTTGAGGGGAAAGGTTCGGATCAGAGAGTTAGTTCTGGTGGACGAGGTTGAGGTTGAGGAACGGCATTATGTCAGTGTTTAAAAATGTGTCAGTGTAAAAATGTGTTTTTGTGTGAGACGGACAGAAGGAAAAGAAATGTGTGTGTGTGTGTGTGTGTGTGTGTGTGTGTGTGTGTGTGTGTGTGTGTGTGTGTGTGTGTGTGTGTGTGTCCCTGTCAGATATTGTCACTTATTAACCCGAAGCCTTCCTGCAGTCTCGCCGGCGGGGGATTCTTTATCAGTGACATCACAGGTGGACAGAGAGAGAGAGAGAGAGGGGAGGGGGACGGAGGAAAGGTTCCTTAAAAGGACAAACTGTGTTGTTTTGTTGGTTTCAGTCGTTAAACACCATCTCATCACTTCCTCAGATTGTCCTGTGGATGAGTCGACCGGCACCGGAGAGTCAGACGCCTCCGGGAGAAGAATGAACCTCCTCAGAGTTATATTGTACTGAGTGAGTGGGAGAAAAGGCAAATTTCACAATCCACTGAAAGTTTGGATGAAGCTTAAATCCTAAATAAACACAGCAGCTTTGTCACAGGAAATCATTTAGCAGCTGATAATGGTCAAATCAAATATACAAATAGTAACTGGCTGTTGTCTGGGCAACTCGGGTCAAACGATGCTGCAGTAGACACTGGGTTTTATCGACTCCAGCTCTGATCAGCGGCGATGGAATCACGACACCCGGGCGTACGTGCTAATGTCTTCTTCTTCATTCTGACCGTCTAGACGCTGACGCCGCACCTTTTCCGGGTGCGATGCCATACGTGCACTGAACTTCTTCTTCAGTGTGCGTTTGAAAGATGCACCTGGTCACTGGTCTCTGTCGTGCTGTCTTCTGCTGCGTGTTGTGTTCTGATGCATTTGTGACATCGAACATGACTCAACAGGGGGGGGGGGGGGGAATCCAGAAGGGCAAACATGGGACAAACCTCTGTACATCACTTCGGTGGAAAAGAGGTTTTATGTTTTATTGGTTTGACAAGATGAACTTTTTTCGATTTCTAAGAGACAATCTTTTTATTTTTCTTGTCTTAAATTGAGGTGTGAACCCAAAGGCTGTAAATAAAGATGGATGACACGTCTCCGCTTCCTCGTGTTCTAGCAAGTTATCCAACACAATTTGTGCTTTTGACGTAATTCGGAAGAAGAAAGTTAACGTGCACTTTGGCTTTCATGTTTCTTGTGCAAGTTTGGACTTTGTTTTAAGAAAACGGCCACACAATGTGTTTCTTTAGTGGTTGTTGTGTATAATCTAGTTCAAATACACATTTACACAACAAACGGTATGAGTGAGAACTGTCTCTGTGCTTTTAGACAGCTCTTCTGAAAGTCGTAAAAACAATCTTATCATTGTGTAAAAACCGTGAATCACCGCAGACGCACCACAACACGACGGTTAGAGTCTATAAATAGTGCGAGGGCTGTATAGTGTGTAGCGATGGATACGACCACATCAAGAGACGTACACACAGACACATGACGGAGAACAGCGGGTCGTAAGATGTTTCGACCACACGAAGGGAAAACGTGACATGTTATCTTCTGTGTATTTCATTCAATCAGACAATCTGACTAAGAGACAAATGATCGTTTCACAGTAATGAACAATTCCTCACACCTCAGCCTTGTCTGATAAAACCACAGTTTCTGCCGCCGGCCGCCGGGCAGCACTGGAGCTGCTGCAGCAGGATTTGGTGCCTTGCTTAACGGCAGCTTCTCTCAGGAAAGACTCCGGCTGCCTCTTCTAAGCCCTACATGAGATGCAAACCGTCAACCTTCCCGGTGACGTGTTCCTCCCTCAAAATTTCCAACACCTTTCCTTTGCATGTGTGGCTTTCTCAAGTGTGTGCACGTAAAACCGTGGGTGTGAGTCTGAGCACCGGAGCGTTCACAGATTTACAAAACCAAGCTTCCTCACCTGGTGGGAGCTGCAGACACCACACACCTTCTCCTCCTCACCTCCTCGGGGGAGTCTCCCTCTGAGCGCACGTCTGGAGCTCTGCCCGCAGCCTGTCTCAACCCGAACAGCCCGGCAACACTCTTTGTTGTTTCTTACTCGACTGTACACGGCAGCAGCATCTCCGCCATAAAACCGCTATTTAGTATTCATTAACTTTTAGTTTGTGAGCATTTAGCCCGGAGGGAGAATTTTCCTTGAACCCTGGCTCCAAGTTTATTTAAGAATAACAGGCGAAGAGTTTGTATGTGAGATGGACGATAAGACAACTTGCTCAATGCTCACTTGCAATAGTTTATGGGATGTCTAGTTCCTTCACAATTATGTCCACAGTCTTTTACTTTTGCCTTTTAATGTGTTTTTTTTTGCTCTGAATCAAATGTTTTATGGTCACAATTCATCTCGCAGCTGGTCGGACTGACTCCAGGTTTAAATATTCCATTAAATCATAAATCTCCTCACTTAATAGAATCTCTGCATCGTTTGCTAACTCCCCGACAAAGTGACTTTAATACAACTTGTGAAACAGCTATATTGGGCTAATGTAATTTGTTGTTGATTTATTGATTGAACATATGCTTGTGTGAGTGTGTGGAAACTTGGGTCAGAATGTCTAATGTCAGGCTGAGGCCTAAAACCAGGATCCACCCAGAGAGCCTCACGCAGGTCTTATCAATGGAGCCATTGATACATGAAAGGCCAGGACGGGCGGAGCGAGTGTGTGAGAGAGCACGAGTGTCTGAGTGTGTTGGAGTGAGTGTGTGTCTGAGCGTTCGAGGGGGAAGAGATTTACGAGTGTGAAGCCAACTTCAGACGTCCATGTTTGCCCAGATCACGACCTTCAGACTTTTTTCCACGACCTGCGGACATTCGACTTCGACTTCCCCTCTGCACAACCTGTCTTTTACCTTTCGGCCTGTCAGCGTCATTCATTCATTCAAGTTTGCGTTGACCCACTGAGCCAAACAGAAAACTCGCTGAGATCCATCACAGGATGAGAAGAAGTTCCAAAAACTGTTGATAGAGCTTTAATTATTATTCATAAATTGAAAATGCACAGAGTCAAATCTGCAATCAGTGAAGAAAAAGTTGCAAATTACACCAATTTATGTGCAATTTCAAGAATTCATGAACCAAACAAAACTCTGTCTCCTATAAGTAAAGTTTCTGTACAACAAAGCTGCAGCAACGTATTTGTAGAATGTCATAAATGTCGAACACTTTACTGATGAAGAGAATCATTAATTCGCCGTCGAGTGGGGGGGGGGGGGGGGGGCGCTCTTTTGTTGGCAAGAAGTCACTCCTAGTGAAGAAAGGGCTTTTTCTACTTTCCAATATGTAATGATACGGAAATAAGGAAATGATAACTTATTTACGACATATTGAATTCCTCTCCCACGGTCCAAAGATATGTGGTTTAGGTTAATCGGTGACCGAATGACTGTGTCCTGGTTGTACTCCCTCGCCCAGTGTCACCTGGGATCAACTCCCGTCCTCCTGTGACCCTCAATTTATTTTAAAGTAAATATGACAATACTAAGTGAACATTAACACACAACTTGATTAAAAAGGTTGTTCCACCATCTACTGATCCTTAAATACTGACAGAAACATGCACGACAGACAGAGAGCTGCTACTCTGGATACTACAAATCTGATTTTGAAGTTGTATCAGTATATCAGTGGAAATACTTGAGGATAACAGTGGCTCTGAATGGTTTTCCTCCTCCTCTCCTGCCTCCTCCTCCTCTCCTCCTCTCCTCCTCTCCTCCCCCCTCTCCCTCCCTCTCCTCCTCCTCCTCTCCTCCTCTCCCCCTCTCTCCCTCTCGCCTCCTCTCCCCCTCTCCTCCCCCTCCTCTCCTCCTCTCCTCCTCCTCCCCTCCTCTCCTCCTCCTCCTCCTCTTCTCCTCTCCTGGCCCGTCCGTCACCTCCTCCTATCTGCCTCATCTGGTTTCCCCTTCATTCTGTGTTTGTCTGCGCTCAGTCTTCCGCAGTGAGCTGGTGTTGGAGCAGCTGTCTGTGTTTTGATTTTCACTTGTTGCTCTGTGTTTTCAGTGCTACCTGAACTGTGGCTCACACTCGGTGTTCATCCGGCGAGACACACACACACACACACACACACACACACACACACACACACACACACACACACACACACACACACACACACACACACACACACACACACACACACACACACAACACACCACACACCACACACACACACACACACCACACACACACACACACACACACACACACACACACACACACACACACACACACACACACACACACACACACACACACACACACACACACATGATAAAAGAGTCTCACTCAGCATCAAACAGCAGCGACCTTGTACCACAGTAAATGACATCAACTTCTATTAAAGCCTTTATTCACAACATGAGAGGTAAGATGACACTTTAATGACATGAGGCTGCAGCAACAGAAACGAGCGACATCAAAGTACATTCACATGTTTACATAAAATAATCTTTCTTTTATTCTTTTCTTTCTTATGCCTCCCTGTCTATAACTATATGCACCTTCTTCTAGTCTTATGGCCGTTAATTATTATGGCTTAAAAAAACACGATTAAACTGGGTAATAGTGGTTTAAATTATTAAATTATGTATGATAATATTAGATCGAAGAAGATTTAGTAAAAATTAAACTAGAAGAGGAACAGTATCCAAAATAAACAATATAACAAAATGAAAATGTAAATTATGTATACAATAACAATGTACACAATATTAATAATAATACATGATATAAATACTTGCAATAAAAATGAAAATAAAAAGTCACAGTACGGCTCAAACCACTTCATAGAGCAATAGATCGAGCTCATTTACAGCAGAATGAGTGTTTGGCGATAAAAATGACGACATTCCTTTTCTAAATACAGTTTTCGCTCTCTAATTTAAAAGGGATTATTTATTACGGCGATGAAGGATCATGAGCTGCGTGGACGGACTGATGTCGGCAGAAGTCGGGGATTAGGCAAAGTGAAGGATTTCCAGACGTGTCGATATTCATCCCCTGGAGGGGGGGAAAAAAAGAGAAGGAGATTATCCTGATAGTTGCGTAATCTCGGTGTGTGTGTGCATGTGTGTGCGTGAGTGTGTGTGTGTGTGTTGAGCAGACAGCACAATTAGTCACTCACTGAGTCGAGCCCTCGGGCTGCGAGCAGACACACACACACACCACACGTCACATCAGGCGTGCAGCTGCACAACGATACACCGAGGAACACGACCGGTGATGAAAGAGCCGCGGTGTCACTTTTTCAACTGTGGTTTAATGGGTTTCTTGGATTTTCCCTTTTTCTCTCCCTCCCTCTCTCCTTGTCTCTCATTCCCTTCGTTGTGCCCTGTCTCCTTCCCTCACCTTTCTCTTTTCCCTTTCTTCGTTCTTTCCCCTGCTCCCTCTTTCTTTTGTCCTCCTTTCATCCTTCAGTATAAACTTTGGGTCTTCGCTCCTTGTCTTTTCCAGCCCTCGATCTCTGTATCTACACCTCCCTCATTCCTCGATCTTCCTCTTTTCCCCTCACCTTCTCTGATCTTCTCCTCCGTTCTTCCATCTCCCTCCTCCTTCCATCGACAATCCCCAAACCAGCCGTGTTTCCTAACCTCTATAATCTAATTTAAGCAGCTAGACCCATGATGTCATTCTTTTTCTCCATCTGTTTTTCCAGCGTCCCTCTATCCCGCTCTTTTCTACTCGTTCGCTAACTTCTCCGGGGATTAGGTGGTGATGTCAGTGCACTTGATTCTGTTTCTTCCATTGTCTCAGTGCTGTAAATCCCCTCGATCTGTATCTGTGATGTTGGAATTGTCTTTTCCATAATGTGAACTACAATAGAAGTGTGTGTGTGTGTGTGTGTGTGTGTGTGTGTGTGTGTGTGTGTGTGTGTGTGTGTTCAACAGTAGTCGTTAACACTCAACAAAGGGACCAGTGAGTCAACAAGGGACATTTTTGAGCTCGACTGTTGGTCAGGCTCTAAATAAATAAAAGCAGATTAATGATAAAATGCTAAATTTTAGCATCTTAACAAGATACAGAACGAAGAAGCAAAAAGTCAGAGTTTCTATTTCTCTGCAGGTCGGAGCATCTCTCTCTCTCTCTCTCTCTCTCTCTCCCTCTCTCCCTCTCTCTCTCTCTCTTCTCCTCTCTCTCTCTCTCTCTCCTCTCTCTCCCTCTCTCTCTCTCTCTCTCTCTCTCTCTCTCTCTCTCTCAGTTCATCTTTGAGTCCAACTGAACATTTTGACCAGATTTGAAGAAACTCCCTCCTGGCGTTCTTGAGATCTCGTGTTCAGAAGAGAGGGATGGACTGATGGATGACCCACCTGAAAATATAATGAAGTGGCAAAAACAGCCCCAAATCTCTACTGGATTTAAAAACAGTAAATGTATTATTTTTAAATGTGTGTGTTTGTGTGTACCAATCTGATAATGACACACCACACACACACACACACACACACACACACACACACCCTATATGGCTTCTTGATCTACGTGGGCTCGTATGAAGATGAGAATTGCCATTATTATCGGATTCAGGAGATTAGCACACACCTGCATGGCAGCACATTAGAGAGCTCTCAGATTGGTGTGTGTGTGTGTGTGTGTGTGTGTGTGTGTGTGTGTGCGCGTGTTTAAATGTGTGTATTAATGTGCATCACACACTAAACCATCTTGAAAGGCAGCGAGATGAAAGAAACTTTGGCCATTTGAACCTCTTTAACTTCCAGCTTCCTGTTATTACTCTGCTCCCACTGATCACTTCCTTCATGGAGGACGAAGCAGCAGAGGACACCGATACTTTATTCCCTCATGTGGTTCGTGAGTTCATCTGTTGGTGTGAAGTCGCTCCAACGTACAGACGAATGTAAACAGGAAACAGTGGATGTGACAGAAACGTGGACGATGAGAGAGAATCCAACGTTGAGCAGTCAGAAAACATCACATTAATAGTTATATTTAATTTTCATAACCTGTGTTACCAGGAAACTGTGGTTGGTTGTTGTCGTTGTTATGACGATCACATCAGCTCCAAGCGTCAATAGTTACTTAGTTCCTTGGTCTATGTCTAAAGTTGGATGACATGACAGCTCCCCTGGTGGCTGGCTGCGGTGTAGGTCATAAACCCCACCTCCTCCATGTTAGTGGATGTGCCAAACTAAATGTACATTTTTCCATATAAATATTTGATTCTGTAAAAATCTGGATGAAATAAATTACAGCTGAGCCTGACTCGTGATTGGTCGAGCGTGTGTGGCTCAATCAGGACGACAGCGTTTGTGTCCAGAATATTTTAGCTTCATTTCTGGACAGTAAGAGGAAGTAGAGACGCTTCACTCATCTTTATATACAGCCGATGGTCCTGCCAGTTATTTGTCCCACACCATGTAGGCACAGTATATACACACGTGTGCAAAATATATCAAACACCAAAATTACAACAAGAAATCCTCCTGTAGGGAGGGAGAGAGACAGACACCTTTACAATGTACTGTATATATATGTGTGTAAAACAGAAATATTCAATTAAATCAAATTATGGGAAATCGTTTGACTCGTTTTTTGCGCAATTCTGCAAACTAACAAACAAACAACCTCCTCGGAAAACAAACGTGCACAAACAAATGATGTAGAAATGCAAAACACACACACTGACACGCCCCTACATTTATAAATTTGTATATAGTCTTTGGCAGGAGTACACACACACACGAGAAGCAGCAGGCACACGGGAGTATTAATATCAAAGAATGTAATGAGCGAGCAGGAAGTCCCGTAAATCAGATAGTGTTTGTGGAGGCAGAGTGGAAACCCGATGCCCTTATTACCTTATCACAAGCTGTAGGAACAGGTTGGCTGGTCGCTGTGTGTGCGTGTTGCCTGGTTAGACTTTAAGAGAAGGTGCATTCCAGAAATAGTTTGAGCTCACAGTCATTTTCTCCTGCACTCTCTCTCTCTCTCTCTCTCTCTCTTCTCTCTCTCTCTCTCTCTCTTTCCTCTTACATCTTTCATTAACCCCCTCACCTGCCTTCCAGTTCTGACCCATTTTTTTTATCCTCCCCTCTTTTTCTGGGAATAGTGAGACGTCTGATACTGTCACGCCGCCCAGAGCGTCAGAACATTTCCAAATTCCAGCATTTAGTTTGTAAAACTCTTTATAAACTCATGGGATTCCTCTTTGATGATATAAGAGGAAGGTTTCTTGATATTAATACACAGTAATCTCATAATAATCCCAAAATGAAAAAGGTGTTTGAAGCTGTGATCCGCTGTTGTGTTGCATGAGACCGAAGTGACTCACCTCAGTCTGGGGTCATTCCAGACACACCCAGACTCTATGAGTCAAGTCCTGTAGGTTGAATCCAGATCAGGTTACAACTCTTCATCAACAAGCCAATGTGCAGGTCCACGGAAGCGTATTGAATTCACTTGAGTGAATACCAGACGCTTCCGTACGGGTCAGCTCCGGAATTATTTAAAACATTTAGTTTTTTTGCTGTTTTATTATGTTTTATTCATCTGCAGTTTTACAATGGGCTACCAGAGCAAAGAAGAAATGTCTGCAGGCTGCATGGTTTTTGATTTAACGTCCAACGATATCAGTCCTGGAGATTTATTTCATATAGCTCCGTAAATGATTCTCTGAGAAATCAACGGATATATTGAAGAACGTCCGATCTCACAATGATAAAGAAAATGAAAAAAGAAAATCCTGGATCCACCTCAAAATGGAATGGTTTCTTCCTCGGGTCATATGCAGTAAAAAATAAAGACAAACAAATAGGATTCACAGTTTTTTTTTTTTTACTTGAAGCAAATCTCCAAACCCTATTTGTTCTGGATAATGAAAATAAAGTCCGGGCAGCAAACAGCTCTTCTCTCAACTCCTGCGTCTGTTCAACACACAGAAATGATTTCCAGTGTAAAATGACCGAAGCATAGACAACCTACTTCAGCCGCTTTGCAAAGTTCTGGTGTTTACCCAGTCTGAGCTGCATTCAGGACAAGGACCCTGACTATGTGGGGGCCATACACACCCAGCGTGGAGCCGACTGTGTGTGAATGGATGAATGTGTCCTGAAGTTCATATTCCTGCTGCGCTGACGCATTTCCTCTTCTCCACATATCCGTACGGACTTTTCTTAGCTGCTCGGTAAAAAACCACAACTGTGCAAATTTACACAGAAAAACCACCAGAACTTCCCCACATGGTACATTTAGGGAAGTGGCTCTCCGTCGAGCGTGTGTGATATGTGCGTTTGCGTCTGGCGTACGTGCCGTCGGAGCCTCGGCTGTGTGCACACGCACGCTCACACCCGCTTGTGCTTTTTCTGTGACATTGATGAAGCTTTGTTCCAAAATTAAGAGCTCGGGTCCTCGTGGGTTTTTTAGTCTGTTTGCCCCCAATGCTGGGGAAATAACCTCGACTGGAAAGAGCTGCGGTCACTGGAAGCTTCACTGGAAGTCGTTCATCTCGGAATAGGAGACGGGAAACACAGGTGCAGGGAGGTTTCTCAGCCAGGAAGCTGCAGGAGAATACGAAGGAGGCAGAAGCCTGATCGCTGCAGGACTCCTCGGGGCTGTCGTCTCTTCACTGCTGCTGCAGAGACTTTACTTACACCGCCCTCTCTTTCACCACGTCCCTAAAACAACATTGACTCTTGCTTTTTGGTTGAGATGTTCTACAGGACACAGATGTAATCTAAATATTGAATTACTGCAATGCACCTTTGCACAAGTGCCGTCTTTGTTCCATGAGTTTCGCACCGAATTTAATGTGAGGTTATACATCAAATGTGTGGTTTTAAAACTGGTTTTCTAATTGTATAATTATTACCTCCACGTATTTGCATCAGTTTTTTTTTGTTTGTTTGCAGGATTGTGTAATAACTACAGGATGGATTAGTATGAAACTTGGTGGAAAGATGCATTGTGGGTCGGGGAAGAACCCATACAAATTTGATGCGGATCAAGATCAGGAAGAAGTTTTTTCTATACATTTCGAAATGGAAGATCCAATGATTCATGGATCGAGAAGAAAAGTCATATTTAGGGAACTGATTTCTATGACTGGTTGAATTTAAGGGGAACTGTTGGGCCTTGGCCGAGGTTTGCTCTCTACTTAGCGTCATTACTACACTTGAAAAGGAGGAACTGCCGCAGCTGAAGTCTGTACATTTATTAAATACAATATCTTGTTGTATCGTGCATCATCTTCGCCATATTCTGGTTCAAGGAAAGTTTCAAACCAGAGCCCCGAGGGCGGCAGAGCGGTGGAGGGACACGGGGAAGGAGGTGCTTCCCCGTCTCAAGGCCGTCATTTGGTTTTACAACGGAAAATCCTGTCAAAGTTTCACAGCTCTAATTTTCTAACAACTTAGATCAACGCTGCTCCGCACTGAAAAGAAAGTCTCGTTCATTTCTGTACGTTTCTCGTCTTTTTAACTCTTAATTGGTCGCTTGAACATCCTTTGCTGGCCACGTTTAATTATTATACATTTATACTCTTATGCCTTGTTTCTAACCAGAAGTGTATTAATTCTCCGTAATCTCTATTTCATTCACTTCAGTCACTTGACATGGAATTGTATAATCAAATAATCAAAAATGTGTGAGAGTTCATTATTACAATCATTCGTTTGTATATATGAAAAGATATACTGATAGTTATCGACATAAACAACATTCGTTAACCACCAAACTTAACGCAACGATTTTAACCTGATCTTCCACCAAACCCAGCGGTGAAAAACCAACAACAGGAGGGGGGGAGGTGGCTGACGTCAGATGGTGGTGATGATGATGCTAATCAGAATCTGGTTTTAGCCAAAACAACTTGGTCAAACGAGACAAATCCGTCCTTCAGCGGTGTCATGCAGGACGGAGACACAACATGAGCTGTACAGAAAACTATTTTCTACTGAGTAACTAATGTAGTTATTGACAAACTGCTCAGTATTAACTAAATAACAAATAAGCAAATCTATTTAGAATATTACGACTTTATTCTTGTAATATTTAAACATTATTTTGAAATCGCAGAATCTTTTTAATCCTCAACCCTCAACACTCTGTACCCAAGACTCCTACTATGTTTATGTTGCGTTCACTGAACTGACAGGAATACAGGACGGCTTTGTTCGTCTGTTTTTTAGTATTTCTGAGTTGCTTTTTGTATTTATGAATCAAACGGTGCTGTGCTCCGCCCCCTGCTATAGGCTCATGTCAGCAACACAGTGAACGTGTTAGGAAAGTGCATGAAGGGGCTTTTTGATGTGTGACACCGAGACCTTATAGAAGACCTATGGAAAAGACTCGGTGGCCTGGATGTGAAAGGATCCCAGGGCGATGAACAATGTGAGGATTGAGCGTGGCTGAGAGAGAGGGGGAGGAAGAGGAAGAAAAAAGGGAGTGAGGAAGAGGAGGAGTGTGCGAGGCTTCCAACCCCAGAGGGCAAACCTCACGAAGCTTCAGAGGACTTTTTCTTTTTTGGAAGGTGGAGGAAGGCAAACCTCCGACAGCGATACAAGTGGAAATTCCCACTAATTTGACAAACCACCGCTCGGATCAAAGCGTGTGTGTGTGTGTGTGTGTGTGTGTGTGTGTGTGTGTGTGTGTGTGTGTGTGTGTGTGTGTGTGTGTGTGTGTGTGTGTGTGTGTGTGTGTGTGTGTGTGAGGACAGTGCTACACCTGTGAACACCTCAATATGCATCGGGAGGAATTGAAAATATGACACTGTGAACTCAAACACTGTTTATGTTCATGTTAATATTAAACATGTTGCAACCGGCTCTAGTTCTGAATTCATAATCACAAGTCAGTCTCAGCTGTCGATCATGATGTTTTCTCACAATAAAAAATCCTGGATCTTCCCTAATCCGGATCCAAACCATATTTAATGGCGTCCTTACTGACTTGAATCTCCTTCTTCCACCAAGTTTCACAGAATTCTGTTTCGTTGTTTTTTGCGTAATCTTGTTCACGATCCAACAAACCAACCAACAAGTAAACGGACAGTGAAAACATTACTTCTTTGGTGAAGGTAATTAAAACAAAATCCCAAAGTCAGAAACATTAACACCGACAGAAACCATCTGACGTTCCATGTCCCATCTGCTAACACGGAGGAAGCGAGCCAGCCACCAGGGGGCGATCAAAATATCCCTTTCGGCGAGCTGTCTATCTAAACAGTTTGTTATTCTTTACTCGTTATAAAATGAGGTTTCTCTGTTTCTGTTTGTCTCAGTAAAAGTTTTCCCGACCCTCATATAACAACAGTGAAGCTTCACCTCATTAACCAGACTCAGGCTCATTAACACCACACTGTGACTCCCACATGCAAACAGAGCGGCAGGAGGAGCTGCACGTTTCCCCTGCAGCTCCTCCTGCCGCTCTGTTGATCTCAGTGTGTGTAGAGTTGTGACACGGTGACTGGCACCGGATCAGTTTCGGTAAACTCAGTCGTTATTGATTCGTGGCACACGAACAGCAACAACAACAGAGGGATGATAGTGGTGTTCTGGTTTGTGAGTCGTAGTTACTCAGCCACCGATGTGTGTCAGCTCCTTTAACTCTTTCACAACACATTTTACGAGAAACTTAATGCGGTGAAAAGTCAAACACACACACATACGCACCCACACACACACACCCACACACACACACACACACACACCCCCACACACACACACACACACACATACGCACCCACACCCACACACACACACACACACACACACACACACACACACACACACACACAGTATTGGTACTGAGAAATAAAAAAAAAACAACCATTACATTCTTACTATCATATTTAGTTTTTAA
Source organism: Reinhardtius hippoglossoides (assembly GCA_006182925.3). Lineage (NCBI taxonomy): Eukaryota > Metazoa > Chordata > Actinopteri > Pleuronectiformes > Pleuronectidae > Reinhardtius > Reinhardtius hippoglossoides. The sequence goes on along the minus strand of CM031671.1, from coordinate 25,608,519 downwards.
TGTTTTTCTTACATCGTAAATTTTAATTGTTCTCTTTCATTCCCAATACTTACAGAGTTGTTATAGCTCATAAAAATGAGCAGACATATTTAAAGGGAATGATGAAATTGCTAGTTGTCAGGGGGTATAGCTCAGTGGTAGAGCATTTGACTGCAGATCAAGAGGTCCCTAGTTCAAATCTGGGTGCCCCCTAAAAATTATCAAGGACTGTGAAGATGTTCAATGAATATGAACAAATGCAGTTTAACTTTCCAAAAAACGCAGACAACAAAGATTCAGGTTCAACAACACACTCAGCTTTTTATCCATCAAACCAGGTAGGATGAACCCCAAGTTTTCTAGCTTCACTCTACACACAGCGTCCGACACTCAAACAATAAGATTTACAGTATTTATTAGACCTTATGTGAGAAGTGGTCACAAATGCCAAGGAATAATTCTGAAGTAGTTTATGTGAAATAATGATCAGAGTATATTATGCTCCAGCAGAGTTCTTCCTTGGCCCATTTCCCAACCTTCCACCATCATTAAAGGAAATTGGCTCTGTAGATTTTGCGTAATCCTGCAAACACACAGACAAACAAACAAAATGGTCCTTGAAAACAGTGATAATCTTATAGTCAGATGTCAGCACAGACCAGGGCTTTCAACACGAGGGGGTATAGCTCAGTGGTAGAGCATTTGACTGCAGATCAAGAGGTCCTCAGTTCAAATCTGGTTGCCCCCTGCTTGCCATTTCATTTGAATGTCACCCGTAGGCGTATACATGTTTTTTTAAATGTGGATATACCTGCAAAAATTGGCAGTTGACTCCTTCCCCATGCTCCCTTGACTCAATTATCAGCAAGTACCAAGATTTCAATCAGTCTTTGGCACTCAATCAAATTTTGATTACCTATTATTGATATATCTTCAGCCATGAGGGGGTATAGCTCAGTGGTAGAGCATTTGACTGCAGATCAAGAGGTCCTCAGTTCAAATCTGGGTGCCCCCTTTGCTTTACATCTCTATTACATCAACATTTGCAGACAGACATGAGCATTTAAAATACTGGTAAACCTGCATATATTAGGTAACTGACTGTTTTCCTGTTGCCATTGCTGGTGTGTTATCACTGTGCTGGAAACCAACGTGTCAAAGGCACACAACAGAAGAAAGTGTCACGGGGACCAGAAACAATGTTACTCTGGTTATCCACCTCAGTTCAAACTCAACAATTACGTGCTCATTACAAAGAAAATTATATTTGTTACCAAGATGTAAGAAATACTGAGATATGCTGATGTGTTACAGAGAGGTTGCTCAAGAACAGGGGGTATAGCTCAGTGGTAGAGCATTTGACTGCAGATCAAGAGGTCCCTAGTTCAAATCTGGGTGCCCCCTACATCTTAGAGTTCCAAACCTTTAACAATTGTACAGTTACACTCCATATGTTACACAAGTAGTGTATGTCCACAGTGGGTAATCCCACTATGAAAGTCAATTGACTCTATGCCATTAGAGGAGCTTTCCTTTTTGTATTTCCTTTTTTCAAACTCAACGGCAACCGAAAGGTTTTCACTTTCTTGCCTGTTCTGCATGTTGCATGGTACAGAGAAAGAAAAGGCTGTTGCACAATGTTCCCCAGGTGTAAAAAGCAATTAGATGTGATCTATTAGTGAGAATGTTAGATGTATAGGGGGTATAGCTCAGTGGTAGAGCATTTGACTGCAGATCAAGAGGTCCTCAGTTCAAATCTGGCTGCCCCCTGTCGCTATGGTTCATCTGGGCTAACACTTTGCCTACTTTAAAATAACACCTGTGGTTTGATTGTGAGCAGGATTACACAAAGACAACTGAGTGGATTCCCAAAAAACTTGATGGTGCAATGCTAGATGGGTCAGGGAAAAAACAAATTAAATTCTCTTGTGAATCCAGAATTTGTTTTTCTTTTCCTTTAACAATGTGAGATACGGGATATTTCGACATTTTCATTGATTTCTCAGAGAATTAAAACCAATCAGACGTATTGAGGGGGATGGTATCAATGAGTGTGCGGACATTTTTTGTGGATCCAAAGCAAAACTCTGGTTATAGCAGATTTAAATGTGGTTTTATTGGAGTGTAGCCACTGTATGTTAGCAAATACCTGAAACCTGTAACTATACCACTGATATGTAGCTTAGAAATGTAATGTGGCCTGAGCTGTAAGGCCTGTTTTAATTTGAAGGGATTGTTGGGCCTGATGGGAGCTTTTCATTGGGTTTACTGTCAGGGGGTGTAGCTCAGTGGTAGATCGAGAGGTCCCCAGTTCAAACCTGGGTGCCCCCTGTAGTTGTACTGAGCTGTGCTGTGGTTCTTGTGTAAATTAATGTCTCCCTGACTGTGGCTGAGGTGTGATTTTGCGTCGTGTGCTGACAGGCTGCATGTGGAGGTGTATCAGAACACCAGCGTGTGCTCTCACTCATCTCTTCCTGTTTAAATGAGCGCTGGTGCTCAGTGCTTCACGCTGACGGAGCCTGGTGACAGCCGGGTTCCACAGCTGCTCCGCGCTCGCCGCCTCATTGTGCTGTTTGTATATTTAGCTGCTCTCTTCCACTTCCTCCGCTGTTCACGCTGGGAAAGCACACAACAGCATCACCGCCATTCCGCCCTCTCAGCATCCTCCCCCCTCTCTTCCTCCCTCACGCCTCCCCTCGACTCAGTGCTCCCCCTCGTTTGCTCGCCGTCTCTTCAAAGCGTTCGTTGAGAAAGAAACTCGGAGGTGATTCACAGAGCCACAAACAATGCCAATGGGCGGCCGTGGTTTTCCGGGTCACTCTTAAATTTTTGATTGACCCCAGTTCAAGTACAATATGAGGCTGAAAATGGAATCTGAGCCTGTAGTGTCTAAATCGAGACCTCGGAGGGAAACACCAGCAGATATTAGTCATACTCATAAGTTGGCAGCATTTTTTTTAATTGTACTTAAGTATTCAGGGTTCCACTGTGATTATTCCATTGTGTTCTTAAACTCATTTTCCCAAGGATCACATTAACTGTTGGATCTCACAGTCTGTACAACATGAAGACACACAAAGACTGTACGATACGTATGTTTACTTTATTTACAGGTACAGAGCTCAGTCTGTCTTTATGATGAGGGTTATTGAGGCTATGGAGAATAATATGATGTTTTTATAACTCGTGAAAAGAGACCAGACACTTTATCATGATCTATTAGAGACAGAGCTACAGACATAGGGGGTATAGCTCAGTGGTAGAGCATTTGACTGCAGATCAAGAGGTCCTCAGTTCAAATCTGGGTGCCCCCTCTCTATTATTTGCTTTACATCTCTATTACATCAACATTTGCAGATAAACATGAGAATTTCATATGCTGGTAAACCTGCAAAAAGGAGGTTATTAACTCTTTTACCATTTCCACTCCTGGTGTGTTATCACTGTGCTGGAAACCAACGTGTCAGAGGCACACAACAGAAGAAAGTGTCATGGGGACCAGAAACAATGTTACTGTGGTTATCCACCTCAGTTCAAACTCAACAATGATGTGCTCATTACAAAGAAAAAACATAATTGTTGCCTGTTGTTACCAAGATGTAAGAAATACTGAGCTATGCTGATGTGTTACAGAGAGATTGTTCACGAACAGGGGGTATAGCTCAGTGGTAGAGCATTTGACTGCAGATCAAGAGGTCCTCAGTTCAAATCTGGGTGCCCCCTACAACTAAGAGGTCCTCAATTCAAATGATAGTAATGTTCACCCCCACCTGGGCCTTTACCTTCTAAAGGATGTTATTGTTTCAATCTGTGTTGTTGTTTGTCTGCAGGTACAGATGAGTTGTTTCATAGAGATTAATATGTGTTTTTAGAAAATAACTACAAAATTACTGATCTTATCACAGATGGATATAGGACAGAGCTAAGACTAGGGGGATAGCTCAGTGGTAGAGCATTGACTGCAGATCAAGAGGTCCTCAGTTCAATCTGGTGCCCTAAATTATCAGACTGTAATCGAATAAATGTGAAGTTTAATATGAATAACAAGAGAACAGAAGAATCGTTCTCAACACACCTTTACCATCAAACCAGTAGGATGAACCATTTTCAGCTTATCTAACACGCTCCGAACTCAACATAGATTCAATTTTAGCATGGGAGTGGTCCAAATGCCAAGGATATTCTGAAGTATTTATGTAGGCTCAGGTAATTGCTCGTAGGTTTTCCTTTTTATTCCTTCCACATTAAGAAATTTCTAGTTGTGTACCTGCAACACACAGAAAACAAATGAAACACCATGAAAAAATATTCTTGAATGTAACACCAGCTATCAAAAAGGGGGTATAGTCAGTGTAGAGCATTGACTGAGATCAAGAGGTCCTCATTCAATTGGTGCCCTAAATAAGGATAAATGTAATAAATTCGTTTATTCAAAACAACAGAGGTCAGGGTCTCGGGAGGCATTTGATCAGATCAGAGGTCCTCGGTGCCCCTTTTTTTGCTACATTTCTCACTTGAATATATTAATATGAAATGAAAATGTAATACTTCGTTATGTGGACTTGACTGGCAAACACTGAAGATAACACAAAAGTACGGAACGGTTAGTGTTTCACTCAGTTAACATATTCCAAGGAATTAACATAGTTGATCCTCTTTTTGAATCAGATTCAGATACCATTATCAATAGTCTTGTACTAATTCGATTATGAAGATTATTAGTTTTTGAAAGGGGTAAGCTCAGTGATAACATTACTGCCAGTACAAGAGGTCCTCAGTTCAAATCTGGGTGCCCCCTAAAGTATAGAGATTAAAGGCTCAGAGTACAACAGTTTTACTTCTGAAAGCAGACACAAAGATTCAGTCAAAAATCTCAGTTCATCCTGACCCGGTAGATACCGAGTTCTAGCTTACTTACACAGCGTCCGACACTAAACAATTAAGATTAATATTTATTGACATATGTGAGGTGGTACAAATGCCAAGGAAAACTGAAGTACTTTATGGAAAAGATCAAGATATTATGTCGTAGAGTTTTCCTTGTTATTCCACCTTCCACCTTGTTTAAAGAAAATGTCCGGTAGAGTTTTGTGTAATCCTGCAAACAAGCATAATAAAAGAACTAACAGCCATGAAAAAATATAATCTTGTCAGATGTGTCATACCACTATCCAAACAGGGGGTATACACATGGAGGCATTTACTGCAGTAGAGGTCCTCAGTTAATATTGGTGCCCTCTATTATGTTTACTCTCTAGTCATCAATTTATACTGTTTATTCCAACCTGGCTCAACCTGTTCAAAAGGAAATTGTTCCTCATGTGTTATGTTTGTGGAACTCAGAAGCACGACAAAAAGAGGTTATCATAAGTCAAAAACATGAGTACATGTACTTTAACACAGATGTGCCTTACAGATAAGATCTACTACTTGACAAGGGGTGTATAGGGTATAGCTCAGTGGTAGAGCATTTGACTGCAGATCAAGAGGTCCTCAGTTCAAATCTGGGTGCCCCCTACAAGCTATTAAGGACATTAAAGGTGCTCAGAGTACATGAACAGATTCTGTTTACTTCCTGAAAAAACAGACAACACAGATTCAGGTTCATTATCAACACACTGAGCTTTTTATCAATCAAACCAGGAAGGATAAACCCCGTACACAAGTACTGTATGTCCACAGTGGGTAATCTCACTATGAAAGTCAATTGACCTCTTACCCTTTGCCATTAGAGGAGCTTTCCTTTTTGTTTCTGTCATGTTTGTCCTTCACTCAAACTCAACGGCAACTGAAAGGTTTTCACTTACTTGCCTGTGCTGCATGTTGCATGGTACAGAGAAAGAAAGGCTGTCGCACAATGTTCCCCAGGTGTGAAAAAGCAATAAGATGTGATCTATTAGTGACAGTGTTAGATGTATAGGGGGTATAGCTCAGTGGTAGAGCATTTGACTGCAGATCAAGAGGTCCTCAGTTCAAATCTGGGTGCCCCCTCTTATGTTTGCTAATTCTCTATTACTCAACATTTGCAGAATACATGATGAATTTAAAATAACTGTGTAAACTCTGCATAATTTGTAATGTGATCGGCTTTCGCGTTGCCCCTGTCAGAGACCATCCTGGTGTTTATCACTGTCTAAGGAAATCCAACTGTCAGGGCGTGTACCAAAGAAGAACTGTCAGTGGAGTAGAAAACATGTTACTGTGGTTATCTCAACCTCAGTTCAAACTCAAACAATAATATGATGTCCCTCATTTACAAAGAACACATTATATTTGTTTACAATGCATGTAAGAATTGATACTGAGCTGTCTGATGTTTATCAGAAAGATGTTGTATATTAGAACGGGTTCGGTATAGCAGTGGTAGAGCATTTGACTGCAGATCAAGAGGTCCTCAGTTCAAATCTGGGTGCCCCCTACAAGCTATTAAGGACATTAAAGGTGCTCAGAGTATATGAACATGTTCTGTTTACTTCCTGAAAAAAACAGACAACAAAGATTCAGGTTCATCGACACACTCAGCTTTTTATCCATCAAACCAGGTAGGATGAACCCTGAGTTTTCTAGCTTGACTCTTAACACAGCATCCGACACTCAAACATTAAGATTTAGAGTATTTATTAGACCTTATGTGAGAAGTGGTCACAAATGCCAAGGAATAATTCTGAAGTACTTCATGTGAAATAATAATCAGAGTATATTATGCTCTGGTAGAGTTTTTCCTTTTTTTTATTCAACCCTTCCATCATGTTTCAAGAAGATTGGCTGATTAGATTTTGTATAATCCTGCAAACACACAGGAAACAGATCAAATGGAACAAACAGCCATGAAAACAATGATAATCTTTGACTCAGGTGTCAGCACAGACCAGCTACTCCAGCACAAGGGGGTATAGCTCAGTGGTAGAGCATTTGACTGCAGATCAAGAGGTCCTCAGTTCAAATCTGGTGCCCCCTGTGGCTATGATTCATCTGGACACTTTCCATTATTTAAAGTTGTAGACATCACCCTTAACTTCCAGTGAATGTAAAAACAATAAACTTGTAAATCCTTTGTCTCGGAATCCATTGAAATGAGTGGAAACTATGACCAGGTTGACTTTTCACAGTAAGTGTCATATTATGATGATGATGACATTATTCTTCCTTGAATCAGCTGCAGAATGAAATTTCCTCCTCCAGCGACCATACAATTCTTCTTGATGAATTTATTACCCTTTCCCTATAAAGGTCAACTGTCTCCCAGACACTGTTCCGTGTGTCTCTGCATGTTGCATCTGTAATCGCCAAAGAATGTCACTAGTCTGGGTTTCAGTTAAAAAAAATGTGTAGGGACTTGTGTTCGTCTGAATTCTGTTTCAGATTCCAGACACGAATGAGACAAATACAAAAAAGGTTCAATCCATAACTTGTGAGTGTGACGGCAGCAGAGACCGACTTCTAACGGCTTATTGGTCGAAAGAAACTACATCACATGAAGCGTTTTAAACTTAAACAATGCAAATTTAAAATGTGAATGGATTTGTATGGTCACGTGTAAATTTAAAACAAATAGACAGAATAAAAATGTCCCTACAAACCACAATAAAATGTGCATGTAAAGAAAATGAAGTTTTATCTCATCAGAATGTTTTCTTTCATTTTTTGTAAATGTTCCTTCATGAAATGTGGAATTTCTTTTATAGAAATGATAGATGGGTTTAAGATTCAATTTCATTGTGGAGATTATGAGCAATTCTAAAATGAAGTGTTCCTGATGTTTTGCTTTGTTAAAATCAATTGGAAAAACAACTTTTTAGCATTTTTAAAGATTGCTGGTGTCATAAATCACATGCAGTATGACACAGGTCGCCCCATATTCCTATTTATTTATTATATTTAGACATCACTACATCCCACACCTCCACAAACACTTCATGGAAAGCGGTTGAGTAGTTTTTGACAAACAGACAAACAGCAATGAAGAGATAACGTCTGTTCACTCATTGATCCTGAGGGATTTATCTGGGATTATCTCACAGAGAAGATACAGCTAGGATTCACACAAACAGTTGTGTGGAGGTTGTGCGTCGTCGGGTGTGTGACCCGTGTTTGAACTCTGCCGGCAGAGCGGCGGCTGCTCGCCTCATCCTGCAACAGGCTGCGGTGACACAGGAAGTTGGCAACAGGACAGGAGAGGGCGGGGGGGCGGGGGGGGAAAGTCATTAATTAGGTCGGGATATTTGACAGGAAGTTAATTAACACTCTCACACGGAAGCACGCGCTCTGTGAGGTTGTTAAAAGGGAAGCAGGGATGTGGGAGGAGAGGAGACATCAGATATCAAACACGTGGAATTAATACGAGTGGAAAGACGCGGCCTTCAGAGGATCCGACAGACAGATGGTCCGACTTTCACTCACTCAACTCGTCTTTTAACCAGCTCTCAGATGATTGAATTGCTTCAGTCTAGTCAGAGGGAAACAGTTTGTCTGAACTCAGAGTCTGGATCCCAGTAGAATCTGTATCTTTGCTCCATCTGAATGAGTCATTAAATGTGTCTGGACACACACACACACACACACACACACACACACACACACACACACACACACACACACACACACACACACACACACACACACACACACACACACACACACACACACACGTCCAACAGACCTGCTCGTTTATTCATCCACCCTTTTTCATTCAGGGGAATCGTTTCGGTCACAGATGAATGAAGAGTTTTCGCTTCCCACCAGCGAGACTTCAGAGTTCAGTCACGTTTCATGAATCCTTCCTTTGATCGAGCGTCAGAGCCGAAGTTTTCAAGAGGCAAACCGATGTCGACAAATCAATCAATGTCAAGTGCAAGCAGACGACAGGACGGACGTATGTCACACAGGATTCTTCAGTGCGCTCCCTAAATTACAATGTGAAACCAAAACTAACAAATAAACAATTGAACAAACACATAAAGCTGTAAAAACACCATCAATAATTAATTTTAGCTTCTATTCATTCATTCGATCTCTGGTGAGTGTCTCATGTTTTATGTTTGATGATGTGAAACTGAAGACTCACGTGTTGTCTCAGGCTTTTGAATCTTTAATTGTCTTTTTTTATTAACCTTTTATTGTATTCATTTTTGTAAATTTATTTGATTATTGTACTTATCTTTGTTTCAGTTTATTTTTCAGTACTTTGGTCAATGCTGGTTGTTTTAAATGTGCTTTATAAATTACCTTGACTTGACTTGAATTACAAGATTTGTCATTGTGTGGCCACTTGAGCGAAACTTCAGTAGATAAGTAAATAACATTTTCTCATGAGAAAAAAATACAAAAAGCAAAAAAATAAAGTCTGCATAACATTTTAAGAAAAATTATCGTATTATTATATCAGAACAGCTGATCATTTTCACATTTCCAGTTTTGAATTGGCTCCCAGTGACACCTGTGCAAGCTGCGGACATGTTCTGCATTATTTCACCTGCTCACACACACACACACACACACACACACACTACAGTATAGGACTACATCTCCTTCCTCTCTGACATACTGGGAATTCCAGCACCACTGTGAACTGAGAGCATGGACCACTGTAAACCTGATACACATCCGAATTGTCACACACACACACACACACACACACACACACACACACACTGTACATTTACACTGCGGTCACAGTCTGTCAATCACCCTGTGCACAGTGCACAAAGGTAAAAGGTCAGTATTTATCATTACATATATACACGTGTGTGTGTGTGTGTGTGTGTGTGTGTGTGTGTGTGTGTGTGTGTGTGTGTGTGTGTGTGTGTGTGTGTGTGTGTTCCAGGAATAGCTGCCCTGGGACGCCTGTTTCCTCTGTCTCTCCTCTGCAGGGAGGAAGAATCCAGCGGGACCCCTGACTTCCACAGCGATCCATCCAGCCGTGACCCCAAAATGAAACTCACAGCTTCCTGGAAAACTGTCTCCCCTGGACATGTGCACAGATCTGTCTCCTGCTCAACGATCTTCTCAGCGCAACGTGGACAAAACACACTCAGGACAAACCCGTACGGAGCAGAAGAGATAAAAAAAAGATATATAAAACGTATCTCCAGAGATCCGATGTTTATCAGAGAGCTCTTTTCACTTTTCTTTGCTAATTTATGAGAAATTCTTAACATCTCTACCAGATATTATGAATACAACTTTGTACTAATGAATTATCTGAGCTCCACATCTTCTTTAAAGTCTAAGATCATTAACTTTTATGGTTTCAGCTGTGGAGCAAACCCCCCCCCCCCAAGAACAATAACTAACTCACTCACGACGTCATGAACCAAGCAGAATCTGCAGATGACGTAATGCAGAGTTGGTGTTTTACATTAGAGAAAGAGAAACAGACCAGATATATTACAGGAATTCTTAATGTTCCTGTTCATTTTATGATGTAATCTGGATTAAAATGTAAACAAAGATGAGGCTTCTGCTATTGGTTTGAATCCCTTTACACATGCAGACCAACGTCAACTCTCTATTGGCATGTTTGGAAAAGTTTTCATGGAACAATACCATCAGATTATGTTTTCCGGTTTTCGGTCACATTATCTCAAGAACGCCTGGAGAGAATGTTTTCAAATTTGCTCTCAAAGATGAACTGATTATTATTTAGGGGTCAAAGGTCAAAGGTTGCTGTGTTTGAGTCTGTTTTGTCGTTTGTCGTGTTTCAGCATTTTGTATTTCACTGATACCCAACTTGACCTGGACTCCCTGGCAGAAGAGACACTCAGTGGGAACTTCCTGGTTAAATAAATGATTCATAAATTATAAAACTGAAATAATTCACATTTCCTGATGATGTAAAGAGGTTGTTCATTTCATCACTTTCCGTCTTTTATTTGTATTATATTCACTTGAGATAACAACACAATAAATATTTAATAGAAACAAAATATGCATCACAACATCAGAGTTATCATATTGCAGATAGGAATTAATGCCCTGATATCGTGTGTCCTAACTTCCCCTTTAAGAGCACCCATGGGCCCCCGGGTCTCCCTGCTCCTAATAAGGAGGTGGTAAGTCCTGCCCTCCAGAGGAGAGGAGCGAGGCCCCTGGTGCAGGGTCGAGGACCACGGTCAAGTTGGGCACCTGAGGACTCCTACTTCCAGTGAGGTACTTTCAAAATAAAACCTTCTATCCGCTGTCAGTCAGTACCATAACTGAAAGACGAATACCACACGAACACCATTAATCATTAATAGATCCGAGGAGGAATTCATCTTAGTAATAAAGTTACTTTTAACAGCTACGCTTTTTAATTCTTGTAGTAAATACCTTTGATGGTAATCTGTAAATTGTAAGTATGATCTGTGCGATATGTACTTTGCAGTACTTTACAATACATCGTATGTAAATATTTGTTATTTTCACGATTATTTATCCTTTATCTTCCTTATTCTTTCCTCTGCTGGATGTTTGCTTTGAAATCATTAAATTCCCACGCAATCCCAAACGACCCTCTTATTTTGAAAGCCAACTCGTCTGGGTTTCCGGTGTGCTGCGGAGTTCCTCTGTGTGACTTGATGGTGAAAACTTGCTTCTATTTGGAAAAGCTGCTCCGCCGCCTGAGCAGCGACCAGAGAGGAGACGCGCAAGAGGCGAGAACAACCTGATCCAGCGGAGCCGCAGCGCGCAGCCGCAGCGGGAGAGGCAGCAGAGCCGCGGGGGGGGCGGAGGCGAAGTGTGAGAAATGCAGGAGGCTGATAACGACGAGAGAGACATTCAGATCGGAGCAGATGCAGCGAGCAGCCAAGTGAATCCCGGGATGAGAAGAATCTGACTCGTTTTTTTTGCCGCGGAGCGTCCAGAGAATTACGCACGACGCGCTGCTCCAACTTTTACGCACGGACCTCTGGAGTTGTGGGTTTTTTACTCGTGCTACGTTATTTATTTTTATTTTTACACCGAAGTGCGATTTTGAAACGGGAGCCTGACACGTTTATCTGGAGTTTTGACTGTGACGTGGACGCATCTGGCACCTTTACGCGTTCTAGCGCACGGGTTTTCTAGAAATCCCACATTTGGAGACATTTCTTTTCTTTGGGGATCATAACGCGGACTCCTCATCACACTGCACCGATATAACTGGAACTGCGTCGCTGTAGATTCCCTCAATAACAGCAGCTCGCATTCACGCACCTGTCCCGCAGCTCCCGTGACGTCTCCGCTCGTGAGTTCTCGGGCATGGACACAGTCAGACGTCTCGCCTGCGTGTGACTCACCGTGAGCAAACATTTGCTTTTGCGCTTAAAGGCAGTGGCACATTGCCTGTGCGCGTCTCGCACAGGCACGAGCGGCCGGCGCACGGCACCGGGACGAGGCTCGGTGCAGCCGGGGGATTGGACGCCGACGTGCTAAATGCGGGCGACATGAGGTCCTGGGTCCTGCTGCTGCTGCTGAGTGCGCTGTCAGCGGCGCGTCTGAGGCTCGGCAGCGCTGAGGTAAGACCGCGAGCTGCCGGTAGATGCGTGGCCGGTGGGAAGAACCGTGGATTCAAATGTGTTGACCTGTCAGTGAACAATGGGTTTAAAGGTGGAGCCATCACTGGTGTAGTTGTTCTACTCACTCATATGAAAGAACACTAAGAGAAATGTCTGATAGATAAAGATACTGGACATGAGTTAAGCATATTTTCAACGTGTCAGAATAATAATCATGATGATTTTAACTCACGAATCTGGAAACTTTTCATAACTTCCCCCATTTGAGACCCACTGCTATTAGGGAACCAACCACCAACAGGAATAGTTAGATATCAGAAAAACTTTATCCTCAAAGGTAACACAGGTCTATGTGATTTGATTGGACGGGTTGGGTTTACCTCCACTGCTCCACCTGTGTCCCTTAGACTTTATTTTGGGCCCTTTACCAACTAAATCCCCTGGATGGGCTGAATGCTGTTGAAGGACGTTTCCTTCCCAGTTTCTCTCTCTGATCTCTAACCAGCCTGTAAATACTCAGTCGTCCTGAGGAATCTCTGTAAAGATGAAGAGAACGGGGGGGGGAGGTTGTGACTCGGTTACCGTGTGTCACACAGACAGTGTCAGTCATGAGAGGTCGTGATATCTCCTCTGATGCACAAAGAGAATCGGACATCCACCTGTGCAGGGGATGCTTTCTACAGCCCCTCTGCACCTTTCTGAGCCTCTGAACCTTTTCCATCCTGTGCTGCGCCTGTTTCTGTCCATGGTTCCTTTTTTTTCATGTTGCGTGGTCGTGATTCTCCCTGAGTGTTGCAAGGAAGAGTCACAGTGTCATAGAGAGAGAGAGAGAGAGGAGGGGGGGGGGGGGGGGGGGGGGGGAGAGAGGGTGAGGCAGGGCCTTGGCTTTGGGCCGACAGCAGCAGGAGCTAAAATCTACCCATCAGCCCAGCTGCTGTTTTCACTGTCGCACCACAGCATCAAGGTCCTTCTGTCACTCTGTGGGTGGAATCATTTCTCTCTCAGTTATTTCCGTGCAGTGACTCTTTCTTATTAAGCCTCATGTTCGCAGCAGACACACGTTTCTCTGCACATTCATACCGGCTGGATTTTTATATATGTCGACGGAGATTAAAGTGCTCATCCATTCGTTTTTCTCTCTGTGCCAGTGGTTATTACTCATCTACGTCCGTTTGTCTGTTGGTTTGCAAGATTACACGAAAACTACTGGATGTATTACTGCGACACGTGGAGGCCGGCTGCGGTGTCAGTCAGAGAGGAACCCATTCAAATCTGGTGCAGATCCACGAATGTTTCTATTACTTACTTTAATATTGTGAGATTGCGTTTTTTTCTCGGAGATACGCTCTCTCCGAGTGCCACTCAAGTTATTTCTCAGGAGAGGACGTAGAAGAACGCTAATAGGTCATGTGCCCTGTCAGGTGACCTCCGTGAAGCCAGTGATGACTTGCTCTGTAGCAATCAACTGCCCACGTGAGCAATTTTTGATGTGTCACCTCTTCGGTCTCGTAAAGTTTTCTCGGCTACTAAAGCTACTAAATGTTATGATTTGGAAAACGTCTTATTGTTAGTTGAAAAGAAACAATATATCCGCTGGGTCAGATGTGGAGAAAGTTGAGGTCTCGGCACGTTGAACTTTGTCATACGTGTGTTTCTTATGTAGGATTCTCACCCCCTGGTGGCTGGCTGCAGTATAGGTCACGAGCCCCGCCTCCTCCAAGTTAGCAGGCGGGACATGGAACAACCTAAATCAACTTTAATGCATTTTTCTCAGACGGTGTCTTGTCTTGTTAGGTAGTTCTTACCGCACAGATGTTAAAAGTGTTCGTGTTTCTGATAAGTTTGTTTTTAATTAGTTATTTGATTATACATCTTGATTGACAGCTGAGACTGACTTCAAATGACGTCCGAAGTGCAAGATGGCTGCAAGTTCATCCAAGATATTTCAGTTACATTTTTTGTACAACAGCAGCAATTCTTGACTTTCAGAAAATTACAATTCACACAGTCCACAGTTCACATTTCCCTCTGAGCTGCTGCCAGAGAGGCTCAGTGCCTTGCACAAGGGGCATTAGGCGGCCGGGGTGTGAAAATGGCTGTTATTGGACTCGACCGGTCGTCCTGTGGTCTGCAGGATAATCGCGGAAACTATTAGCGATGACTTGTGTGCGTGAGGAGATCAGCTGCAGCTTAAGGTGACACTGCGAAGATCTGACAACTCTTTATATTCACACCAACACTGACCTGACATGTGACCTGAGAGAGAGACGGCATCAGGTCGATGTGTGAGTCACAGATTCTGAACACTGTGTGTGTGTGTGTGTGTGTGTGTGTGTGTGTGTGTGTGTGTGTGTGTGTGTGTGTGTGTGTGTGTGTGTGTGTGTGTGTGTGACTCTTTAATCCTCATCTGGTCACAATGTTTAGTCCTGTGATGGAACAAATGGAGATGTCTTTGGAAAATACTGTGGAAAAGAAATACACATGCACGCAAGCCAGGACACACACACACACACACACACACACACACACACACACACACACACACACACACACACACACACACACACACACACACACACACACAGACACACACATAAATCATCATAATTTACAACTGAAAGATCATTTTATATTCACTGTGCAGCTGCTGTGTCAGTGAGTAATCCAGTCAAAGTGTGTTGCTTATACAATATGCTCTTTAACACACAGACACACACACACACACACACACACACACACACACACACACACACACACACACACACACACACACATTGAGAGCTGTTACGGTTCATTTTTAAATCCATTAAACAGAAGTGGAGTCAAACACACAACAGCCCTCACTCACCCGCTCAGACCTCAAAATGTTCATCATCTGTCGTTCGAATCACAACTGCTGCTTCGACACACACTCACAAGGACACACACCACACACACACACACACACACACACACACACACACACACACACACTCACACACACTGATTGGTGGGTTTTGAACAGGTTGCTGTCAGACGGTTGTCTCTGCGAGCGAGCCGGGATGATTCGCTGCTGCCTGGCTTGATCCATTTTACATAAGAACAGCAACTAATCTGCCGGGGATTTCACGGACTTTGTGTGCTGTGCAGCTGTGTGTGTATTTGTGTGTGTGTGTGCACATCTGGGTGCCTGGCCCAGTGTAGCTGCGTCATGTGTTAGTGGACATATGTGCTTGTGTTTTTGTGTGTGTGTGTGTGCGAACGGGGGGGTTATGCCCCCGTGTGCGTGCATGTGTGTCAGATAGAAAAGCGCAGTGGCACATAAGAGTATTTGTCTGTAAGCCCCGTGTGCTGCAGCATTAGAGGAGAGTCTTTTCTGTAGTTTCTTTACAAAGAGGAATACAAGTCTCTCTTGGCGACACACATGACAAGTGCGACGCCGATGAGATGAACGGTTCCTGAGAAATGTGACACACACACACACACACACACACACACACAGACTGAGATCATTAGTTTGCTAAATTTAAATTTTGTTCTATTCGACTAAAAGATCTAAATTTAGTCTGTAAACTCTAATGACGTTTCTGTGACAGCACTCGAAGCAAACTCTGACACCTCAGTGTTATGTGCCTCTGGCTGCTTCACAATAAAAGCCCCCCCAGTGACGCCTCATCGCTTCCAGTCTGACTTCCTGCACCTGAGGGCCTTTACCTTGACGCCAAAGTTGGCAGCTAGTCTGTGAAGCTAACTATTAACTCAAAATGGCTGGTGTTCATTTACCTGTTTCGGGTGTTTGTGTAATGGACGATTTGGCGTCACTCTCGGGCGGCTCTCATGTCGTCCATCTTTATAAACAGTCGATGATTGTGAGACACAGGACTGAGCAGCTGGAGGAGTTCACTGCCTTCCTCCTCCCTCTCCTCTTTCCCTAGTTTCATTTAGTCCATCCTCCTCTTCCTCGCTCATCCTTCCATCCATCATCTCTCCTGCTGTTGGAGGTTGAGATGTTTATCTCATTTATCTGTTCTGCTGGTTTGTGTGCACCCACTTCTTTATATTTGTGTGTGTGAGTGTGTGTGTGTGTGTGTGTGTGTTTGTGTGTGTGTGAGTGTGTGTGAGTATCAAGTTTATGCGACAGTTCGTTGGCCATCTGCCAAGACTCTGATAAAAAAACACATGTGTTGTGACAGCGAGGTGTGATTGTGAGTCACTCATCACACATTTGGATTCTGTGTTTGTGTGTGTTTACTCTTTATCATGTTGCCTCTGACTATACTGATGTGCGTGTGTGTGTGTGTGTGTGTGTGTGTGTGTGTGTGTGTGTGTGTGTGTGTGTGTGTGTGTGTGTGAGTGTGTGAGCAGTCAGCTGGCCCCATAATTACATTCCATTACACTTCACCTTTCTCCTCAAACATTCCATACAATCTCTTTGCCTTCCAGGCTTCCTCCGAGGCCCCGTGCAGTGTGTGTTTTCACGAGTGTGTCTGTGTGTGTGTGTGTGTGTGTGTGTGTGTGTGTGTGTGTGTGTGTGTGTGTGTGTGTGTGTGCGACCTGCTTGTAGATCGTGTCATGTTAGCAGACAACCTTCTCCACCCGACAGTTCAGCGACACACACTCACGCAGTGCGCGATATGAGAAACGTTGAGACCACAAACATCCGCAGGCCTGTTTCCCTGTGTGTGTCCCTGTGTGTTTCCATGTGTGTGTTACATGGCAAACAAGGAACCAAGTGTCAGAGTCATTGTGGCTAATTTAGCTCTACTGCTCAAACCACTATTATTAGCGTGTTGTCCAAACGCTGCTCTTTTTTTAACCAGCCGTTTGTTGTTTGTCCTTGTGAGGAACTGTGTGTCCCTCTCTCCAATTTGTGTGTGTGTGTTGTGTGTTTGCAATCAACACTGGGGCTGTAATGATGGTTTGTTGCAGAGTGAAAACTGGCCCTGCATGTGTGTGTGTCTGTGTGTCTGGGTGTGTGTGTGTTTCTGTCTGTCTGTGTGTGTGTGTGGCTGTCTGGACAAACTGGGCGGACAGTTAAGTGGTTAAGCATCCGTATGAGAAGTGGAAAAGATGGGGTGAGTGATTGTGTGTGTGTGTGGTGTGTGTGTGTGTGTGTGTGTGTGTTTGTTAACTAGGTCAGCCAGTGGCTCGTGAAAGTCGTCCAGGTGTCCTGAGCCACCGCCCAGAGAGAGAGAGAGAGAGAGAGAGAGAGAGAGAGAGAGAGAGAGAGAGAGAGAGAGGAATTCTTTTCATCCACATTCATGAATGAATTATAAATTCCCCAAAAATGGTTCACATTCATTTTTTGTGCTCAAAGTGAAAGATAACCGCAGGGGGCGCCCAGAGTTGAACCGAGGACCTCTTGATCTGCAGTCAAATGCTCCACCGCTGAGCTCCACCCCCTGACACTGAGATTAAATACACAAACAAAACTGTCATCAAACCTTGTGAAACCACATTTAGATCAACTAGAACTTCAGATTTTTTTCAAATCAAGTTATGATTCTCTGGGAAATGAAAGAGAAGGTTTGAAAATGTCCTGTCTCACAATATAAATGAATTAAAAACCCTGAATCTAACCCCTGAGTTGGATTAAAGTTATAGTTCATTCTGTTGAATGAGGTTGAACACAAACATAAAGTTCTGATTTGTTTCACCAAAGCTTCGACAGAAAGCTTCAACGAAGGCAGGAAGTGAAAGACTCATCATGATCCTGATCATATTTATGGAAAATCACGTCGCCAACATTTTAATTTGAAGTCCACACATTGGACTTTATCTTTAAAATGTCTCCCATCGAATTTAACAGAAGCAAACACAGTATAAGGACATTTTCCTTCATAAATAAAACATCAAATAATATAATAAGTCATTTATGTTCAACTTTGATTAAACAGAATTAAAATGATTCTGCACTTTCATGAATGAACCCTCTGACCTGAGTTCTGCCTTCATCATTAAACATGTTGACTTATTAGCTTCTATAAACGGCTTAATATCTTGAGTCATACATTTTGTATCATGCGGGAGGACGAGACTCTTTTTTACTTTTCTCTTCCAAAATATTTGCTCCTCATACTCTTCACACTCCTTAATTTGTTTTGGCATCTTTCTGGCATGTGACTGTATCGAGTCCTGTTGCAACTGCTCCGAGATAAGATCGACTTACGGCCAACCAAAGCAGAATGTGACACAGAACACTGAGTGCACTGCTTTTGATCTGCACGCAGAAACCGCAGGAGCCTCCTCGAGAAACAGCCCGACTGAATCCGTAATGAATTCCTGCAGTGGCATTCATTAAAAGTTCATTAAGTATCACGGCCCCCTTATCTTTGCCCCGTTTGGAAAATACACAACTTGCATAACTCGGTTGAATGAGAGCCCTTTTTTAAATATTTTTTTTTACACAAGTTGTGTGTTATATAACGTGCAGATGTTTTTGACTTTAAGAATAAAGTTGATTTTTTTCTTGATGTTTAGTGACGGAACAGAAATGGACGAGATACAGAGAGAAAGTGTGTGAGAGAGAGAGAGAGAGAGAGAGAGGGGGGAGAGGGGCGAGTTTCCTGTCTTGTGTTTGAGGGTAAACAGACGAGGAGAGAGTGACAACAGCAGCAACACACTGTCACAAGCATCATTTCCTCTGCAGGAGGAAACAGAAGTGGAGCAGGAGTTGAGATGGAGGTCTGAGATCTCTCTCTCTCTCTCTCTCTCTCTCTCTCTCTCTCTCTCTCTCTCTCTCTCTCTCTCTCTGCTGCAGTTCATTTCAATCCTCTTAATGTTTCGGACCCAGGATCAAAATAAATAACAAAATTAGAAAAACACACTTTGAAAAAATCCTCAGAGGAGGAATCCCCCTCCCAGCCTTGTGGGAAATAATAACAGATATTAATGTCAGAGTTCAGGGGCGGGGACCCTCTGAAGGACGTAGTCGCCGCCACCATGTAGTTTTTTGTGTATTTTATGATTGTGTATATTCCTTTTCCTCAGTGGCTTCATCTGAATTGAAAAACCTGCAACATATCATTCAATAGGAATCACTTGATTGCTTCATTCTGCAACTGATGACTGTGCACGAGAACTATGAGAGATCGAGGGCTTCAACCTCCCTGGTTATCTTATCTAGTGTCGGGGGAAAGTTGACGTTGGACAGGTCTTCTTGCCTCATTATGATTATTTGATGAAATGCATGTTTATATTCACCAGGTTCAATGTATCGTTGGTGTTTGTAAAAGTAACGTCCGATTAAACCAGTGTCTGTCTCCACAGGGCGATCCTCTCCCTCCGTCGCTGGTCGACCTGGTGAGGAATTCTCCCATCTCCTCTGTAGACGAGCTGAAAGTGCTGCTGCTGCAGGAGGCCAATGCAATAGGTACTACACACACACACACACACACACACACACACACACACACACAGACACACTAATTACACAGACGTGGAGGAGGTGAATCTGTGTGAGGCCTGAAGACATAGGAATGCAGTAAGAGAGTATCATGCCAAGCACCATGTTAAAGCAATATTTACCCGAGACAGCAGCAAGACTGATGAACCAGCTCGATGTGTGTGTGTGTTTGTGTGTGTTTGTGTGTGTGAGAGTGAGTTAGAGAGAGAGAGAGAGGGAGAGAGAGAGAGAGAGAGGCTGTGACCTTGGTGAGCGTCAGACAAACTGAGACGAGACGGAGACGGAGAGAAACTTCACAGCACAAGGTCACTGCATTGTTCTCCTGCTCTGGATTCCTCTCAGTCCTGAAATATAGATGTGTCTGTGTGACAGACACACACACACACACACACACACACACACACACACACACACACACACACACACACACACACGCCCTACATCTCCGACCCCAAACAGAGTCCAAACAAACTTGTGCACACAGTCAGACACATGCCCACGCAGCTGATTAAAAGATTCATTATAAACGTATCCCTCTGAGAAACCAAGTCACACATACATATATTAATGGATTGTCGTTTGATCATTCCTTTAATGCATAAATAACACGGTGACATAACAGCCGGCGTGGAGAGGAACCAACAGAGGGAGGGAGGCACGAGGAAATGACTCCAACTGTTTGTATCTGGGATCATTTTGAAACCGAAGCCTGAAGTTTCGGCAAAACTAGAACGTTTCCCTCTCAAAGATCTCGTTCCTTCCTTCCCCTTCTGTTGCGGTTCCAAATGTGTCGCTCGTCATGTTCAATTGTGGGTTTTTTTTAGCATTGACTGTATATAAAAACTGGACGTAGAAAGTGAAGCCGATGCGGATAAATGCCTGAAACCTGCATTCTCTCCAATGACCAGCAGAGGTCACAGCTAGTACTGAGCAATGGGCGCAGGTCTCAAATCAATGGGAGACGTCGCGGTTGGTTTAGTCGTAGCAGCGTCACTCAGTCCAACACTTTTCAAAAGACTAATATGGGATTGATTGATATTTGTTAAAGATATTCATGGAGCCCAGAGGGGAAAACAACTCTCAAATGTCTCCTCTGCTTAGATTTATGACTAAATTCTTGCAAAGCTAATGACGTTAACATCCGACTCGGCTGTGTTTTGTTGTAATTAGCAACAGCGAGCATGACAACACGCTAAATCAAGCTGCTGGACACTAAGAATACAGTTGAACCTGCTCGGCATTGGTATATTAGCACGCAGACGTTAGCCGTGCAAATAAAAACACGAACTTATAATCTGCGAGCACAGATCTGAAAAAGAACAATAACAAACTGTTCTCTTTCTGCAGCGGGCAGTTAATTAGGGCTAACAGGCAACCAAATACCACCTACACACACACACACACACATGCACGCACATGCACGCACACATGCACGCACACACGCACGCACACACGCACGCACACACGCACGCACACATGCACACACACATGCACGCACACATGCACGCACACATGCACACACAGTGACCAAAGGCAATCCACACCGGGGTTATAATTAGCACCGGGGGGCAACAGTATGAAATGACGGCATGTTCAAACACACACACACATTTGCAGAACCACACATGAGTTATATTTAACGACTCCTATCTCTCCTCAACAGTATTCTTGACGGCAGCGAGACAAATTGTGGCAGAAAATAGCCTAATTGTTTTAGCAGGGGCAGAAAGAAATGTCTTCCTGTGCGCAGTGAACAATGAGCTCGGCTGAAAGCTGCTGGAACGGCCTCACACGGCTGAAAGACTTCTAACGTCACTCGTGAAAGTGCTTTACGCAGACGTTGGAAAATCCTGAGTTGATTTTATCAACTCGCTAATTGTGTTTTTGTGTCTTTCTCCTCTCCCGCCCTCCCTCGTCTTTTTCTGCAGAAGAGGAAGAGGATGAGCACGACTTTCTCACAAACCACACCCACGGCAGATACTCCAGAAGTCTTGGTAGGTTTCCACATCTATTTGTGTCCCTTCCTGTTTGTATGTCTTTTTGAATCCTTCTCTTTCTTCCGTCCGTCTCTCATCACTCTTGTGCCCGTCCTGCCGGCTCTAATGTTTCTCCCTCTCTGACCCCCAGTGGAGGCGCAGCAGGCGCAGCTGGCGAACTGTAAGGTTCGGACGGAGGTGATGGAGGTGACCAGGTCCATGCTCGACCGCCGCAACGCCGACTTCATCCTGTGGCCGCCGTGCGTGGAGGTGCAGAGATGTTCGGGCTGCTGCAACGCGAGGCACCTGCAGTGCACCCCCACCGTCACCTCCAGCAGATACCTGAAGGTTTGTGGAAACATTACAAGTTCAAATGCAGAATCAGATTACACTCGAGATATAACTTTGAGAAAAGGTAAATTGACATTTCTCTTTCACTCGCCACTGCCACAGTTGATTGAATTTAATTATTAGCTTGTTGGGAAACAACCAATCAGATGTCTTTGCTGCATGTTTTCATAATACTTTATGCGACTGGTTTTCTAGAGCTTTGTTTGTCAGTTAGATTTCCCTCTCGTGTCTGGACTCACACTAATGTTTCCTTTCTCTTCTCCAGGTGCTAAAGATCCAGGTCATCAAGGGTCAACCTCACTACACCTACGCCATGATATCAGTGGAGGACCACGTCAGCTGCAGATGCCAACCTGCCACATCTTCCTCGTCCTCTTCATCCTCTTCATCCTCTTCGTCCTCTTCAGTCCTCTTCATCCTCTTCATCCTCTTCGTCCTCCTCGTCCCTTCCCGTCGCTAACTCCCCCGTTGAGAGCAGCACCAACCCCCCTCCGCCTCCGCCTCCACCACAGCAGCCTGCCTCCTCCTCCCACCTTCCCCTGCCCCTTCCACGATCTGTCCACCCTGCTCCGCCCAAGAGTCACGCCTCCAAGGCTGACCTCCATCGCCACGATGTCCTGAAGCACAACCAGCAGCGCTACCATTCCGAGGAGCGCGAGCCGGTGGCCCGGCAGTGGCAGCAGGGCAGCTACACCCAGCTGGTGCACTGGACACAGCCCCGGGTGCACCAGGGGCCCGCGCACCAGCCGATCGCCGGGGTGCTGGGATCCGTCAGCAGCTGGCCGTCGGAGGCGAGGGCGGAGCATAGCGTCATGGGAAGTACGCAGCAGGTCGGGCACGGGAGTGGGTTTGAGGGGAGCAGGGAGGAGGGCAGCGTGGCCTCGAACACTGAAGGGCATCATCCCGATCACGCCCAGAGGCAGCAACAGGTGTTACAGCATCAGCAGAGACAACAGCATCAGCAGCAATATCGGCGTCATCACCAGCCACATTATCCACAGCCGTACAACCACGGAGGGGCCGGGGACCCGGAGCTGAGGACGCAACATCGACTCAACGCTCCTCAGTCCGACAGCGCCTCGCCCCCCGTCAGCCCGACACTCCCGCCCGCTTCAGAACAAAACCCCACCCTTCCTCTAACCACCAATCAGAGAGACTCAGTGACCAGCCAAACAATTACACAGGTCACAAAACAGACTGAGACTGAAACAGTCAGTCAAAAAGAAGGGAGCGAGAGGGAGGAGAGTGGCTCGGCCAATAGCGGGGACTCGGCCGGTGCTGAGCCGGCCAATCAGGGGAGGGAGAGAGACTCTAAGCTGACCACAGAAGACGGTCATTTAACAGAGGAGGAGCAGAGGAGGCAGAAACTTCTAGAGATGGTACAGAGTCGAACCGGATAAACAGACTCATCTTCATCCTCATCCTCCTCAGCAAAGACCAAAGCCGACCACGTTTCTAACAGGTGCCGCTCAGCTGTGTGAGAATGTGTGTGTCAGTGTGGATGCGATGTGGATGTGATCAGATGTAAAAACAAAAGAAGACAATACAAAAAATAGGCATTTAATAAGAATTTAAAAGATTTAAATAAACAAGAATAAGACTGACAGTGCAGTGTAAGAAAGGAGATATTACCTGATTTAATAAAAGCCCGTGGCAAACAGGAATGTCTTCAGCATCGATGTGAAAAGATTCTCCGGGAGCTGCTTCCACAAAGAAACTAAACGCTGCTTCTCGATGTTTAGTCTGGACACAGAAACACAGACGTGTCCCAGACGACCTGAATGCTTCATAACGTAGAAGTACAAGTGATGGTGTGGTTGGAAAACATTATAAATAGAGATGTTCCAATACCAGTACTGGTCTGATACCAGTGCATTTAAACAAATAACAACTCACTGTATTCAATGTATTTTAACAGCTACTAACCCAGTATGGAAGTGATGATAGATACTATTGTTGTCTGGCTCAGATCAAACCCTGTGGAAAATAACTATGATTAACATAGAACTCCTAGTTTCTCAGTCATAACTGAAAAGGAACATAAATAAACAAATGTAGGAAGAGGCCGCACACAACAATTACTGAGAATCTTCACAGACGAGAACTACTTCCTTTAAATACCTCGAAACTGAACGAAGTCTTACGTATGATACACGTTTTTATATGTGGGACATGTGGTAAATGCAAAAAGCAAATTAATACCAAAATACAGAATGAGCACAGGTCACACACATAATTAGTTTTTTTTTTTATCTTAATTTGTTCTCTGGGAAAACAGTGAAAGTGGTTTGGTTTAGCACCAAAGTTAAAGTCTTTGCAAACCAACAAATGAACGACCAGGAAGGAAATTATTACCTTCTTAGCTGTTATTACGCATGCTTGTGATTTATTAGTGTAGTTTTAATTCAAATGTCAACAATGCAAACCGGGCCTTTGTGTATTCAGTACAAATATTACAGACACACCTCTTGGCGCGGTTCACCAATGTTGCTCCGGGCCAAAAACAATAGTTTGGAAGACGCGGGACACAACGATACACGCCGGAGGACTTGTTTGCACAGTCGCTGCCCTTGTTAGTTGTCGTCGAGGACAGATTGACGGAGAGTTGACAACTGTTGTGACTGTCGTGTTCCAGTGGTCATGTGCGCGTTGCCTCTGCGTGTGTTGTAATATGAGCGGTTCACGTGTGAGAGAATCGGTGTGAGAGTTTCCCAGGGAATCAGCCCCCCCCCCCCCCCCCCCCCCGTACACGTATGACCGTAAACACCACGTCCACGTGTGTCCTGCTATTCTTCCTCAAGCCCCTGAGAGCTGCGCGCTCAGACAGCTGCACTTCCCACCGCTCCGCGTTCCCCTGAAACCTGCAGGCTTTGTTATGCAGCCTTCAAGGTCATCAGGTGCCCTTCAGAGTGCAGCCAGAGCCACGCCGGGAGCTCCACGCCCGCTCGCTGCTCTCCACTGCTGCTCTGTGAGGCTGTTCACACCCAGATGATACTGTGTAAGGAGACATATCCTGCTCCTGCTCCTGATTTCAATTTGTGTTAGGTTCACATGCTCCAACTGCTGCAGCTCCTCTGCTCAGCCTCTGTCTCAAACACTTGGATTCAGCTCCTGTCTCTTTAAGGCCGCCCCCCCCCCCCCGCTCCTGATAAAGCCCAGTCTGCTGTGATTGGTCAACCGAATACGTAATAATAATAATAATAATAATACACTAAATTTGAAAAAATAAATAATATAAATATAAGTGCAAAGGCAGTAAATTGTAGAAAAGCCTGATAATTTCCAGCAACGCAATAAAACAAATCAACAAAAGAACAACACTGTGCTATCAAAAATACAATCTATAAAAATACCACAAATACACAAAAAAAAGAAACATCACAATAAAGGAAAAGGAAAAACAAATATTCATATGATATTACATTTTTGTTTTGTGTTTTCTCTCAGTATTAAGTCTGTATTTTGTTAATTTGGTCGAAGGACACTCACATCAAATACAAGTTCATCCAATCAAACTACTTGGTTATGGAATAATTGTTTACTGCTTTGTTTATTGTTTACTCTCGTATTTACCCTTTTGTCTTTTTTCTTTTCTCTCCCAGTCGTGTCTACTGTGGCCCCCATGTCCCCCGCTGCGCGTCGGGCCCCGTTCCGTCCGGCTTCCCCGCGCCGCAGGAGGAAACACCGCAAACGCATCAGCAAAGCCGCCCTCAGAGCCATGATCATGTAGAGCTGCAGGTGAGAGGAGGATCTGTTTGGTTTTTACGTGACGCTGTCGGGCGACGTCATGTACTTTAAAATCTTTAAAGGGTATTGTTGATGCAGGGACGTTGTTCTGTAGCTGGGCTTGAAACCTGATCTTGATATTTGACTATATCCAATTAATGAGACATGATAAGAATCCCCAATTACCTCTGAATCATGATACACTTGATATTTACCAAAGCAATACAATGATAAATAAACTGAATAATTCGAATAATGAGATTTAGATGTTTCCTCTTGTTATCAAACTCTGTGATACCAAGAAACTTTTGAGAAGTTTAGCAAAAGTATAAAAGTGGAAAATAAAATAAAACATTTTTTTGTTTCTTGCAGGAAACGCTGAAGCTAATCCAAAAGCTTTTGACACGTTGCTCCAGACGGAGAGATGAAGAATGTGGGATTCTTGAATGTGCCGCCGCTCGACTCTGTGGACAGAGGGGACGGACACTGCTGCTGCTTTTCGATTGGACGGCTCCAAGACAGAGCTGCCGCCGAGAGTCCGGCTTCGTGGATTTGAGAAGAAGAAGAAAAATAAAAAAAAGTGCAATCTTATGAACTCGTTGGACTGGAAGTTATTCGTAACCCTGAACACTGGATCTAAATAACATCCCGTTAACGTGGGATGGATGGAAGCTAAGCTGGGGCCTCCCCGCAGTGGGCAGCCATTGATTGGCTCCTTTGACATCCAGCTCGACTACCGATTGGTGACTCGGACGATGACTCGGACTATGACGTCACTATTTGGGGCTAAATGTGCAGCTCGGGCTGAGAGTGGAGACGTGGAGAACTGGATTTCTACACTGGGACAATAACTGGAAATGCAGCTGAGGCCTCGATGCCAAACATTACTGTTATCTTACAATGTCTAACTGTATCTAACACTGGAGTAGCCGTACACTGATCATTACACTGACCTTAGACAAGTACTCCGCCGTGTACTGTAGCTTCATGTACTGGAAAATATCAATAACCTGCTCTTTTTGTACTACTGCCGGATCCAAACAGAATAACAAACAAATGCCTGCCTAGATAACATGTTATGAATATCCACGTTAAAGCAAGTCTTAAAGACCTGGCTGTTAGAGATCGCTGTTATAGCCAACACTGTATAAATGCTTTTAGAAAAACGATATCCGGGGGGGAGGGGGGGGGGGGGGAGAGAGTAAAACTTTATTTCTTAACTTATTTTAAAAAAGTGTAATTATTGTTGCAGACATGTTTGAGATTATAATTATTGGTTGTACAACTGTTACTGTTATGAATGTTATTTTTAATATAAAATAAAAATGTTCAACAAATATACAGTTCATTTAACGTCGGCTCTGCTTTTGTTTCACTTTTTTTTTTTTATATCTCTGCCCTGGAGGTTATGTTTTCACCCCTGTTCCTGTTGGTTTTCTGTTATTCCTCATCTGCAGGATCTGAAGGGGGGGGGGCAAGATTTGGTGTGTTCGGTAGCCTTTTAATTTCCGTTTGACCAATCACGTTCGAGCAGGCTGCGTCTGTGAGACAGAAACGCATCGGCTATCGTCTTTTAAATTCATCTGTATCCATATAAAGATAGAATTACCTTTTGGTTTTTTTCGTTTGGAGAAACGTTCGACTACATTTTGGTGCAGAACTGGATCAAGGGGGCCGATGTAGGAATCTTTTTTTGTTTATGTTTTCCCCGATATACCAGAGAGTAATTCAAAGATCTCAATGAAAGAATTCAGCATGTTAGGGGACTGATATTTATGAGTTTGTGCAATTCAGGTCAATCCATTAAATGTGATTTCATAAGGGGGAACGTGGTTTTGACTGGACGCTCCCTCCTCAGTATCAGGGGGTGTGGCTCAGTGGTAGCCTTAGGTCCCAGTTCAAAGAGGTCCCCAGTTCACTTCCATCTCACTGGAGCCAACTCTTGGGAAACATTAGGGTTCTGGCTGGACCTTCATCATGGCTCTTGATGATCAATTATATTTATCAGGGGGCTGATGTCTATTAATGTGTGAAATCTGGTGCAGCTTGTTTTAATGTAATGGAGCTGTTGACCCTTTGCAGAGATATGTACTCTCCTGAGGGCCATCCTAGTATTTGCATGTGATTTATGTTAAATGAATGCATGCATATGAGTACAAGAGCATGCATTTATTTAACTCTTACGTGTGTGTGTGTGTGTGTGTGTGTGTGTGTGTGTGTATACGTGCACTTGTTCAGTAGACCCATCTGCTAATCTTTGCCCTATAGCTGCACGTCCTGCAGCTCTGTCACGCGAAGCAAGCGAGGGGTCAGCAGAAACGTCCAGTTGGTATAGCAATTTGCCGACGGACACGTCAACAGACAGTATCGTATGGTGAAAGGGAGATGAGGGAGCGGGGGGGGAACGGTGGGAGGGCTGTCAGTCTCAGGAATGGTCGGAAGATGAACGACAGAGTGGGTGAGAGCGAGAGGGAGAGAGGGAGAGAGGGAGAGAGAGAGAAGGCCCAGTCTGGGGTGAAGTGAGTTGAAACATCAGGGGAAAGTGAGAAGGAGAAAAAGGCAACAGGACAGAATAAAAGAAATGTGCCAGAAAAAATATATATGAGGGAGAAAACGTAGAAGCAGCGAGAGAAAGACGAAACACTTGTCAAAAAGAGAGAGAGAGAGAGAGAGAGTCAGTGTAAATGTCATTCTGTTGAGCGACGGGGTTTCCCCTGCAGACCTAACGTGGTCAGCACATTCTCTTCTTCGAGAACGATGAGTCAGCGTTACCAGGCCTCGAGGTACACAAACACAAATTAACACACAAACACACACACTCTTATAACACTGTGGGAATATGACAGAACATGACTGTCGAAAAACTCAAAACTATGATTTTTTGCAGGGTATATTCAGAATATGTTGTCTGAAGGGGACAGTTTTAAATTCTGTTATAGTACTTTAAAACACGAGGTGAAAGTGATGCCGAAGACCCTTTAAGCTTTCTGAAATAAATAAACGAAACACCATGCAGGCCAATCACAGCAGAGGATGTCGTTGTGAGTCACGATGAAATATGGCACCAGACAAATCTTGATTGTGAAATGAAAACACCAAGAAGCCACAAGCTGCTCGAAAGTGGCAGCTATTAATAAGAAGGAGGAAGAAATAATAGAAAAACGATGATTTATATCCGATGCTGTTTTTTTAAAGCAGCAAAGATTCACAAAAAGCGATGGTGTTCCTCAAACTGCTTGAGGAAGTGGTGGCACGGTGGTGCAGTGGTTAGCCCTGCTGCTTACCAGTAAGAAGGTTCTGGGTTCGAACCTGCGGCCCTGTCTGTGTGAAGAGTGAACCCCTCTTCTTCAGTCGGTTATGCAACCTTCAAAGAATGGAAATAATTGGATAAACAAGGAACCTGGATTCAGACGTTAGTGATTTGGATCAACAGAAGTAATTGTCTGTTCCTCCTCCCGTCCTGAGATCCTCAGAAAGAACTGTCTTGCCAGTTTGGCTGAGCAAACTTTTTCAACACCCGGTGGATTCTGTGAAAAACACAACGTCGTCAAGATCCAATCTGGGAGAGTTTCTGAGTTTCTGTAAAGATGACGTTGTTTTAAAGGTTTCCACCAAACAACAATGAAAACTAAATCTCCTCTCCTCTCCTCCTCCTCTCCTCCCTCCTCCTCCTCCTCCTCCTCTCCTCTCCTCCTCCCCTCCCTCTCCTCTCCTCTCTCCTCTCCTCTCTCCTCTCTCCCTCCTCTCCTCTCCCTCTCTCCCCTCTCCTCTCCTCTCCTCCTCTCCTCCTCTCCCTCCTCTCCTCCTCCTCCCTCTCCTCTCCTCTCCTCCTCCCTCCTCTCCTCCTCCCCTCCCTCTCTCCTCCCTCTCTCTCCTCCTCTCCTCCCCTCCCCTCCCTCCTCTCCTCTCCTCTCCTCCTCCTCTCGGTCATGAACCCAGGCCTGGTCCAGCAGCCAGCAGGCATCTAGGTGTGAGGTTGTGTGGTGCAGTGAACCAATGAGGGTGAGCCAAAGTTCAGCCGGGTCACAGGGGCCAGACAGACTCCGTGCACATGCATGAGGCGGCGTGTACCCGTGGCCTCCTGCCACACCTGCAGTGTCCTGCTGACGAGTGTGCGTGACTTTGCCCGTGTGTTGTGAAACAAATGGAGAGTGTGTCTCCTGGCACCGTGTCCCCGTGTGAGTGGCTTAATGAGCTGCTAGCTGGCGGCCAATCACGGCCACCGGCAACCTCCGAGGTCACACTGAGGCGCCGTGTGACAACAGCGCGGTCGGCCCGCCCACGTTTGACGCACACCTGACAAGATGCACACACACACTTGAGGTGGGGTCACGGCGGTTGGGGCACAGTTTGTGCAGATAAACACTCACACAGATGTTTACATGCATATATGCAGACGAGTTACACAGACACACACAGACACACAGACCACACACACACACACACACACACACACACACACACACACACACACACACACACACACACACCTTCCTGACTCACCGCTGTGTGTGTGTGTGAGTTTGTGCTGAGGTGTGTGTGAGATCTTATCCCTTTCACCTGAGGGGAGACGTGACACGATTCCCCAGAAAATGACTCACGGGGAGCTGACTGGAGATGATCATGGACTCACTACACAAACACCACACACACACACACACACACACACACACACACACACACACAAACACACACGCAAGTCTCATATTAATTGCTCCATTTATTTAAATATCTCAAAATCAGCAGAACAACAAGCTGAATACAAAATGACTGGTTCTCAGTGGAGCTCATTCTTCCACCAAGGTGCAACAGTCCCCTTCAACCAAACTGCACCAAATTACACACACTATATATATATACTATATATATATACTATATACTATACTATAGATATCAGTCTCCTCAATATGCCTGATTCATCAAAACCATGAATAAATCCCCCTTGGGACATTACATCAAAAGGTTTCCCACATATTTTCTAGAATGATATCCGTGAGCCCCTTTTGAACCTACTTAATTCTTAATAATTTTTTGGTAACTTAAAAAATATGCAATGCAATTTAGCGAAGGGCCAAAACATTTATTTAGAAGTTAAAGCTCAGAGTGTAAAATTGAAATAAAACAAACTTTCTCCTCTGCTCACTGTCGAAAGGATAATTTGTGATTTTGCGCCACAGACGACTCGGAGGCACCGACGGAAGAATTTATGTTATTTGTGTTGAAGTTTTTTAGACTTATGGAAACAGCCTCACATACCAGCCTCAGAATAACTGAGAATCATCTGCACACAACAGTATAACACTGCTCATATTAATCTCTACATTAATTTGACTGGGAACCACACTGCAAATCTTTCTTCGAGTGATTGAAAAATTAAGATTTTAATTTAATTCATTCAGACAAACTCTCAGTAAACTCATTATCCTGGGGGGGGGTGAGGCTCAGTCTGACTCTTATTGTGACAGACTATGTCAATATTATCTGTCTGTCCCGTTGGGGAAGTGAATCTCCCTTCGTCCATTTGTTTGACTCTATGGAGGAAACCCAGCGGACCACCCCACCCCACCGACAACACACACACACACACACACACACACACACACACACACACACACACACACACACACACACACTGGTCTCCCTCCACCACAATAGTGTTGTCATGTGCTGAGAGTGTGTTTGTATGGGCTGGGCTGCTGGTTTGGTCTCCCTCTTGTTTGCTGTGGGGGTGTTGTGGCTCCATGTGCAGCCCTGTCTCGTCCTCCCACACTTTGTCCTCGGTCCACCCTCTGTCTCAGGACACACACATGCACGGCCCATGTGCACATCATGCCGAACACTCATTTGCAAATCCTACTCACAAACACCGAAAACAACAAGACGCCACATTCTGGCTTTACTCCGGAGGATTGGACGACAGGGAGTCTCCTGATTTAATATGTTAACAATCCCCTAACTTCACCTATGACAACCAACTTCAACACTCAAACTTGAGCTGTTGTTTCGTCTTTCGGGGGAGAAGTGAAAGTCCGGCTCCAGGTCTTGTGAAAGAAGGTCTGAAGCCAAGGTCTAAGTTGCTGAGTGCAAGTAAAGTCACACGTATTTGTAAGCAAACTGAAAGTCAGCTGCAAATCTTTCAGTTCTCCGAATATCCATGATTAAATCAACATGGCAGCGGTTTAACACTTCGCTGAGGCCAAGTCCTCACAATGCAAAGGCCTCGAAATGAGATGAACGCCCATCGAACCCTGGACCCACGTTCTCTTCTGTGTTAGTCCGGG
Source organism: Reinhardtius hippoglossoides (assembly GCA_006182925.3). Taxonomy (NCBI): domain Eukaryota; kingdom Metazoa; phylum Chordata; class Actinopteri; order Pleuronectiformes; family Pleuronectidae; genus Reinhardtius; species Reinhardtius hippoglossoides. Next base: position 25,576,346 of record CM031671.1, on the reverse strand, counting down.
GTTCTCACTGAGGTCAAGTTCAATTTAAGACTCAAGTCATTCATTTTATGATAAAAAGTCTGAAGTCTAACGCTACGTCCACACGACTACGTTTGCCTGAGTCAACTTTGCTGAAGATACGCCTGGCGTCCACACTACTACGAGTTTTAGAGCCGCTACAATGGAGAAGTGTAGAAACTCTGCTGGTGCCGTTTTACTTTGAAAACTACGGTTCGGTCTGGACCGGGAGAAGCTGAGATGTTTTAAAACGATTGGATCTTTTCAGTCCTGATGTAGCCTTCGTTTATTCGTCAGGCTCGTATCACGTGACCTCCTTCCAGAATGAAAACAACCGGTAACAGCCTCGGCCACGAGAGTTCACGTCCTCTACCTCCTTATGTTGCACCTGAGACAACAAGGAAGTGGCTCATCCTGGGGGGGGGAACTAATTACCGGTCAAAAGTGGATGAATAATGAATCCAATTCCAGGTTTAGAGGTCACAAGTAAGTGAAGTAGGCCGAAGTACACAAATATCTAATATCTCTAAATGATCAGGTCCCAAAGATTTTACAAAAAACAAAGCACCAAAGCGCACATACGAAATACTTCAGTGACCTCTCGACAGCTTTGTAGTCACATCATTCAATTTCCTGTTATTATCTGACAGGGAGCTGTCGTCATAATTGCTGCTCTGTAAGTGTGTGGGAGAGAGACAGATGCTTTTCTCCTGCCTTTATCCGTCAACCTCACAAAAACATTTTTTTAATTTCACTTGGCACAGCGAGAGGTTCGGATGTCACCGAAAGAATTTTTCCCCTTTCACTCATCTACTTAATAAGGCGTCTTGACGGATTAGTATTTTTTGTCCGGTGGGAAATGAACTCCTCTTCACAGGGAGCTCCCTCTCAGGAGGTCGTAGCAGGGAGTCGGCCGAGCCCTCATGCTCGCTCTGAAAATACTTGAAGAGAGTTTATTTGCTCAGGGACCCGAAGTCAGTTGTTCATTAACCGCGAATTTCAGCCGGAGCCTGCGGACACCTCGCGGTATTTTAGGAACAGGTTTATTTGTCCCAGGGCTCTTGGTTACGGTCACTAGGTATTAGCTCATTTCCAGATACGGAGGTTTACAGAAGTGAAACAAGAAGTTCATGTTTGTCCGTCTCTCCTCCCC